>BLBF01000048.1:15059227-15075034 GCA_015471245.1 Laticauda colubrina | reverse complement strand
ACAACTTTAACAGAACTACAATGACGTGGGATAATACCCGAAGGAAGCTAAACAGCACACACACACACACACACACACACACACACACACACATATATTACTGTAATATATTGTATTATTTTATACATATATAAAACTTAGCAGTAAAATAGCTTGCCAGGAAACAAAGCCATGTTTAATCTGTTAGTGAAATTCGTAATATAAACGAAACAAGAACACAAGGAAATTGCGTCTTTGAAAATTGGCAATGATAAGCGGTGCTTTGCTGATCTCTATTTTGCTTTAGTTTTGTTTTGTTTTTGAACGTGTAGCTTTCAAAACTAAACAAACCAGGCTGCGTATTTTTAATCTGCGACCTTTAGAAAAGAAAACCAAATCGGTTTTCAATATTTTCATTTGCAACTTTTAGAGTGGAAAACAAACCAGCTTTTCGTTTTTAAGGTGCGTTTTTTAGAGTGAAAAACAAACCAGCTTCCTATTTTTAAGGTAAAACTTGAGAAGAAACCCAAACCTAGCTTCATATTTTTTTAATGTCCAACTTTTAGACTGTAAACCAAACCAGCTTCCTACTTTTAAGTTTTCACTTTTTAGAGAGGAAAACAAACCAGCTTCCTCTGTTTAAAGTGCAACATTTAGACTGCAAACCAAACCAGCGTCTTATTTTTAAAGTGCAACTTTTAAGGTGGAAACCTAACCAGCTTCCTGTTTTTAAGGTGCAGCCTTCAGACTAAAACTCAAACTGGGTTCCTGAAGTTGTGTTTTTTTTTTTTTTAAGTCCAGCCACTTTTTTTGCTCTGGTTCAAACAAACGTAAGAGAAAAGGGAAAAAAAAGTTTTAGAGGTTTCAAAGCTGCCATCGGGTGAAGTTTTTCGAGCTATTCCATCCAAGGGCCCAACTTCTAGCTTTTACTGCTTATTTTTTAATGCCAAAGTGATGTTGTATTGCTGATTTTTTAAAGGTCACAGAAACACATGCAGAACAGGTAGTCCTTGACTTACAACCATTCATTTAGTGATGAAGTTTATAATGCCACTGAACAAAGTGACTTATGACTCTTTTAGGACCATAGCAGCGTCCTCGTTTCACATGATCAAAATTCAGGCGCTTGGCAACTGGCATGTACTTATGACTGTTGCAGTGTTCTGGGATCATATGATCACCTTTTCCAATCTTCAGATAAGCAGTCAATGGGGGAAATGCCAGATTTACTTAATGACCGCATAATTCATTGAACAACTTCAGTGATTCTGTGGTAGATTTATTCATTTAAATTGTTAACTGGCCAACCGATTTTCAGTGTGAGAAATTGTTCAGTTCTCAGTTTCTTCAATTTAGAATTCAGATTGTTCAGTACAGTACAGTCACAACTGAACCCAAAATTTATGTCGTTAAGTGAGACATTTGCTAAGTGAATTTTGACCCATTTTATGACCTTTCTTGCTACAGTTGTTACGTGAATCACTGCAGTTTATAAGTTAGTAACCCATTGTTAAGCGAATCTGGCTTCCCCACTGATTTTGCATGTCGCAAAAGGGGGATCAGGTGACACCCCCAGGACGCAGCAACAGTCATAAGTATGAATCAGTTGTCAAGCGGCTGAATTTTGATCACATAATCATCACGATGCCATAAAGATTGTAACTGTGAAAAATGGACATAGGTCATTTTTTTTCCAGTGATGTAACTTTGAACGGTCAGTAAATGAACTGTTGTAAGTCGAGGGCTGCCTGTACTTCAGTTTCTGGTTCCTCTCCAATTTCTACAGAAATGCCAACCTCATGCCAGGCTCTGCACAAAAAGGCAACCGAAATCTATATAATGATTGTTATAATTAAAATAATCCCGAAAGAACTAGAATGCCATTTGAAAACTGTCAGCTGTGGCCAAATCTCCACCGGTCAATTGCAAAAGGCAGCATGATGGACTAGCTAACGTCCAGTGACAATACAGGTAGTTCTCAGCTTACGGCCACAATGGAGCCCAGAATTGATGTTCTTAAGTGAGAAATTCATGAAGCGAGCTTCATCCCATTTTTATGACTTTTCTTGCCACATTACTGAAGTGAATCACTGCAGTTTTTAAATCAGTCACACGGTCAATAAGCAAATCTGGCTTCCCTACTGACTGGTCAGAAGGTCACAAAAGGGGATGACATGACCTTGGGACATGGGAACCATCATAAATAAGAGCCAGTGGTCAATTCCGACCACGTGACCCTGGTGAGATTGCTGCAACAGTCATAAGCATGAAAAACGGTGATAAGTCCTCTTTGTTGGTACTGGTGTAACTGAACAGTCACTAAATGAACGGTCATAAACCGAGGACTCCCTGTCAGGCTAAGAAAAGAGTGGTTTTATGTTACATTTAAACAGTCACTAAACAAACTGTTGTAAATCAAGGACGAACTATAGTAATAAAACCATAACATAACATTAAAAATAAATGATATATCTCACATTTACTAAAAATTGCAAGCTTTCTTTGCAGCAAGGAAGTGTGAGGAAGTGTGCAAAAATGCAAAGGTCCAGAGACCAGCCTTCTTCTCCCTCCAAACTCCCCAAACCTTACCCACTTCTGCAACACCCTCCCCCACAAAAAATAACCAGCCTTCAGCAGATGGCAAAACCCAGTTCAGAGTTTCATCTCCCAGAGGTTGACCGAATTTCACACCCAGTGAAGTCACTTAATTGCCATTTTTCATATGTCCTCTGAAAAAATATGTTTGATTAGGCTTTATCCAACCTGGCCATCTGGAGACACACCTGGGGCATTGTTTGCACACTCACTGTCCAGCTGCTGTGGTTGATCGAGCGACTGGAAAGTCACACCTCCCGTGGTTGGTCAATCATGCTGACTTTTTTAGACAGGGAAAAAATGTTCCACTGTGGTCAAAAGCAACATTTCCCCACCCCCCACCCCCATGTGCTAAAAAAGGTTTGTAGGAGCGAATTGAGCAAGGATGCAAATTGCACATTCCTGTTTTCTGTGGAAATGTGAAATTTCTGCTATCGTCCACATCCAGAAGGCCAGTAGTTCTTCTTCCAAGCTTTGCAGCTTCAGGGTTGTGGAAGAATTGGAAAAGCTTCAGGAAAAAAAAAAAAAAAGACTTCCAGATTTCCAAAGGAAGGGAAAACTTCCAAACACGCCCCCCCCCCCCCGGATATAGATCTTTAGGGTACAGGGGAACCTTCTGCTCCCCAAAAACCGAGAGCCTAAAAGCAGCTTTTAGGCACATGGGCTGAGGAATGAAGGCCCCCAGCCAGGATCTTTGTCCAAACAGGAAGGAGATCTAGTTCTTCTTGTATGTTGAATCTCCAAGATTTGGGGGGGATAAAGGAAGGACTGAGGGGAGGGGGTATTTCAAAGAGCTTAAAGATACAAATGCTTAGAGGGGATGCAAGGTGGGTTTCTATGGAAACTGAAATAGCAGAAAGACATCCTGTTTGGCCTAAGGTTGCTTTCTTGAGGGCCACCTCTCTTGACTTGGCTTCTTGGCTTCTTCCTCAGGAAGGAATTTGGGGGCCTGGGGAATGACATTGTGGAATCAGGGGCATACTTTTTGTTCTATATGTAAAGTGGGTGACTCCAAATCAACAAACCTGACTGGTCAATAAAATGAACATTGGATTAGTTCACTAGGAACCAATCCAAAGAGCTGCTAAAAGGCGGCAAATCTAAACAACTGCCATTGGCTGCAAGCAGGCAAGCCAGCCTGTATAAAAGGCTGGCCTCAGCTTCAGCCAAGTGTTCCTATTTACTAACTAGTGGAAGAATAAAGTATTTGTTGTTGGAACCCGGTCTACCTCGTGTGTTTTCCGAACAAAACACTTTTAATGTGTTTTTTGGGGTGGTGGGAAGGCAACATTTCAAGATGATCCTCCAGGTTGCAAGGGCTGGACCTGCAGCAGGAGAATCTACAGTAATGGTAGGATGACAACGGACTTCCCATGCCAGACCTGTATGGACTGGGACTTTTCCAATGCAACGGAAGGGCACCAAGTTGGAGAAGCTGGCATCTCTAAGGCCCTCTACTAAGACAACAAATTCAGAAGACAAGTGATTAACTTGGCAACCATTGCAGAGAATGTCCTGCAACCTGAAAGCAAGCCAACTCTACTATCTAAGATTATCCAAGAAACCACCCCTTTGATAATACATTTATTTCCTGCTCCTGGTTTAGAAATATGAAAAAGTGAAGTCAAATTTGCATAGATTTGGAGAGGATTTCAAGCCACACAACCAACATTTTTGGTGGGAAGTGGAGAAAGAATGAAATTTCACTGAAATTTGGAGCCGGTGGGGTGTCTTTTCATGAGGGAATTATACAGGAAGAAAAGAAAAGGGAAGGAAAGAGAAAACAGAGAAGAGAGAAAAGAGAGAGAAAGAGAGAGAAAGAAGGAGGGGCAAGGAGATGGAGAGAAAAATAACAATAGGAAACATTAAATTGAAATAGAAAATAAAGAAAGGAGGGAGAGGAGAGGGAGGAAAAAAGGAAGGAGAGGGAATGAAAGAAAGAAACAAAAGAAAAGGAAATGAGGAGAAATAACAATAGAAATAGAAAAGGAAGGAGAGAAAGAAAAGGAGGAAAGAAGGGAGGGAGGGAGGGAGAAAAAAGAAAAGGAAAGTAGAAAGCAGAGAGAAAAAAATAGAAATGGAATTAAAAAAGAAAGAAAGGGAGGGAAGAAGGAAGGAAGAAGGAAAAAGGAAAGAGAATGAAGGAAGAAAGGAAAGGGAAAGAAAAAGAGAGAGAAAGAAAACAACGAAGAAATTCGCAGGGCATTATAATCTCCTGTTTTCACTGCTTCGTTGCCAGCCACAGACTTCCCTGCTGAAATGCTAGACTGCCCTTTCCAATTCCCTTGGAGGTTTCACACCAGACCTCTCTGCCAGACAGACAAAGTGTTGAGTAACTTAGCAATCACAATCACAATTATACCACCCACAGCATCCCTGCAGACCCCACCAGCTACTCAACAGCCTCCTACTTGAGGTGGAGAATGAAGGTTTTAAGAAGAAACTAGACAAGCACTTGTCTGAAATGGTAGAGCGTCTCCTGCTTGAGCAGGGGGGTGGACTAGAGGACCTCCAAGGACCCTTCCAACTCTGTTAACATTCTCTGTTGTTAAGTTTGGCCCTTCCTTGTATTTATGACAGTCTCAGTGTCCCGAGGGGAATCACATGACCCCCTTTTGTGAACCTTTTGACAAGCAAAATCCTAACTTAACGCCTGCAGGGATTCACTTAACAACTGGGGCAAGAAAGGTTGTAAAACAGGGTGAAACTCCATTTAACGGATGTCTCTGACTTAGCAACAGAAATGGTAGGCTCCATTATGGTCGTAAGTCGAAGACTATCTATGCAGTTGATCATTAAGCGGGGGAAAATGCCTCTTTGCTTAATCCACAAATTCATGGGGACAACACCATATACATCCCAGGATTTCAGACATTTAGATCAGACAGAATTGAAAAGACATCAGGAAAAACAAAGGGTGGAGGATTATGTTTATATATCAACAACAGCTGTTCTCAGGATATAACTATAATATATAAGTTTTGTAATGAAATCTTAAGAGTCTTTACACATCAACTGCAAGCCATTTTATTCTCCACGTGAGTTCTCCTCATTTCCCCTAATAGCTGTGTATGTTCCTCCACAAGCCTTTATGAACTCTTATAACTTTATGAACTTTATAAACAAGGCACTATGAACTCTTGCTAATCAAACTATGGAGGCTGAAACCAAACACCCAGGTTCCCTTCCCATCATTTCAGGAGATTTCAATCAAGCAAATTTAAGGAAAGAGCTCCCAAAATATTTCCAGCGTGCAAATTGTCCCTCCAGAGGCAAAAATACTTTAGACCACTGCTACATAACAGTAAAAGATGCTTTTAGGTCTTTACCACGAGCAGCTGTGGGACACTCTGATCACTGCATGATTCATCTTGTACCTGCCTATAGACAAAGACTTAAAACCATTAATCCAACAATTAAATCAGCAAAGACTTGCTAGGATGAGGCAAAGCTGAAACTCCAGGCCTGCCTTGATTGCACTGATTGGAATGTTTTTGAAGATGCCTCTGCAGACCTAGGTGAGCTCACAGATACTGTAACATCATGTGTTAGCTTCTGCGAAGACTTATGTGTACCAACAAGGAACCTGCAAATATATAGCAACAATAAACCTTGGTTCACAGCTAAACTTAAGCAGCTATGTTGTTCCAAAGAGGAACCCTACAGAAAAGGTGACAGAATGCTATACAACCAGGCCAGAAACATATTAACAAGAGAGATCAGAGCAGCAAAAAAGAAGCTACTCTGAAAAGTTAAAGAATTAATTCTCAACAAATGAACCAGCAAACATGTGGAAAACTCTTAAAAACATCCCTGGCTTCAGCAAACCTCCTTCCCAGGCAGGAGGAAATCCACAACTTGCAGATAACCTGAATGTGTTTTACTGCAGGTCTGAAAATAAACTACAGCCACCTATCTCCACAACCCCCATCACAAACACACCAACAACAGCCGAGCCTCCTACAACTGGCCCCAATCCATTGGGCTCACAACCTCTGGTGATCCCAGAAAAAGAAGTGCAAGAACTATTACACAGACAGAAGCCAGGAAAATACCAGGGCCAGACAAGATAACTCCCTCTTGCTTAAAAGTCAGATCATTAGAGATGTGCTATGTCCCTTCCTGCTTCAAATGTTCTACCGTCATCCCAGTGCCAAAGAAGCCCTCCATCAAGGAACTGGATGACTACAGACCAGTTGCTCTAACATCTGCAGTTATGAAAATCTTTGAAAGGCTAGTGCTGTTCCACCTGAAAACCACTACAGATCCGCTGTCAGATCCCATGCAGTTTGCATACTAAGCAAATAAATCGACAGATGATACTGGCAACATAGCTCTGCATTACATCCTACAACACCTTGAATCTCCAAATACCTATGCAAAGTCCTCTTTGTAGATCAGTTCAACATTCAATATCATCATTCCAGACGCTCTTCTAAGTAAATTAAAACAACTAGCAGTACCTGAACACATTTGTAAGTGGATCATAAGCTTCCTAACAGACAGGAAGCAGCAGGTGAAGCTAGGCGGAATCACATCTGATACCTGTACAATCAGCACAGGGACCCCCAAGGCTGTGTGCTTTCTCCACTTCTCTTCTCCCTATATACCAAGGACTGTATCTCAAATGATCCATCTGTTAAAATACTGAAGTTTGCTGATGACACTACAGTGATCGGTCTCATTTGAGACAACAATGAATCCGCATAAGGACAGGAGGTTATACAACTTGCCTTGTGGTGTAACCGGAACAATCTGGAACTGAACACACTCAAAACCGTAGAAATGGTGGTAGACTTTAGAAGACCCCCCCCCCATTCTACCACCTCTTACAATATTAGACAATACAGTATCAACAGTCAAGACCTTCAGATTTCTAGGTTCTACGATATCACATGACCTAAAATGGACAGCTAACATCAAAAATGTCATCAAAAAAGCACAACAACTTCTGCGCCAACTCAGAAAGCTCAAAGCACCCAGGGAACTGCTGATCCAGTTCTACAGAGGAATGATGGAGTCTGTCACCTTCCACCTCTATAACTGAATACTGCACGAGTCAAAAAGAAGTACCCGTGAAAACTTAAGAAAACACACACACACACACACACACGCATATATAACAGCTGTCCTGCCCTACATAAGAGGTACCACAGATAAAATCAGTAAGATACTACACAGGCATCACATCAAGACTGCCTTCAAAACAGACAAAAAAATAGCAGCCATCCTGAGGAACCCCAAAGACAAAACTGACCTGGAAAACCAAGGCATATACGAAATTCCCTGTACATCATGCCCGGCCACATACATTGGACAGACCAATAGAAGAATAAGTACCCGCCTAGAGGAACACAAAAATGCAGTAAAAAAGCTGGAACACACCTCCTCACTAGTCCAACACATGAAAACCACAGGTCACAGCATCAACTTCAAGGGCACTAAAACCCTGGCCACTATAGAAAACCCCAGCCACAGAGTCATCAGAGAAGCCATAGAGATTGAAAAAAGACCTGACAGCATGAATAGAAGAGATGATTCCACCAGACTGTCAATCATTTGGAAGCCTGCGCTCTCAAATAGAAAGATCTCCATGCCACAAGCCAGGCAAACACCTGGGCAAAAACAGACTCCCTCTGATAGCTCCAACCCAAACATCCCCCCACCAGGCACCCAGGTGAAACCCAGCTTGCTAATGAAGAGCAGCCGTCCCTTCACACGGAGCCAAGCTGCACTGAAAGCCTCCAACACAGGAACAGAGTGTTGCCAGCCAATCAAAGCCACAAAACAGACAGAAGAAACCAGAAACACCAATCAATCAAACTCCAAGTCCAATAAACACAGACCAAGACTTCCAACCAATCAGGATGAAGAAAAAAACATTCTGTCTCAACAGTAGGCTAGCCTCAAATTTAAAACCAACGGCTGTGATAGCCTGATCCACATACAAACTCAATACAGAAGCCTGATGATGACAGATGAGATTCTGCTGAAACGTTGCTACAACTTTAAAAGCACTACAGTGACGTGGGATAATACCCGAAGGAAGCTGAACTGCATTTATATATACATACATACATACATACATACATACATACATACATATATATGTACACACACTGTGTATGTTCATGTTATATTTCATGCAGCAAATCTGTATTTTATTCGGCCCTTATCCAACCCAGGCCAACCTGAATACGAACACTGCAGAAAAATTAAGAGTTTTAGTACATGGTAGTAAATATATATATACTGTTTTTTCCCCAAGTGATTTGTAAAAACTTCCATTCCTCCCCCCCTTTAAAAAAAAACCAAACCCAAACCCAAACCCAAACCCAAACCCAACCTAACACATTTGATACACAGATGCTAAAAGATGCCTGGGCTCTAATTTCGTTTTGCAAAAAGGTGGGAATTATTCGGAGCTGAATTTGCAGGGGGGGGGGGGGGAGAATACAGTTCGGTTTTTTTAAAAAAAGAAAAAGTAAAAAAAAAAAGTACCTGCAAATAATGATGAAGAACTTGGTGAGCAGGAGAGCTTTTTTCAAGCCGGGTTCGGCTACCTCTTCGCGTGAAATTTGGGAGACCGAAGACGTCAATTGTTGGGTTAACACTTGCAAGACGTTCAGAGGTAAGAGTGGAATTTCGGATATGGAGTCTTCGGGCCTGAAAGGAGAACAGGGAAAAGACACTGTAGGCTTGCAGCCTGGCATACAAGTAGTCCTAGACTTATAACAGTTCATTTAGTGACTGTTCAAAGTTATGACACTGAAAAAAAAGGGACTGTTGTGGCTCGCCAGTGGAATGCCGCCTTCGGAGCTTGTGGAAACTGGCAGCAGCGATGAGGAGGTTCCCGAGGAGCCTGTGCCAAGTGCATATGCGTGCAGGGTTGCTCATAGGAAAGAGCAGCTGTAGCTGCACGGGTGACTCAGGAGTAAGGCTGCAAGGTAATGGCCCCTCCCTTAAGAGATAAAAGCTAGCTGAGAAACCGGAATTCTTTGCAGGAAGCAAAGAAGTTTTTGCACTCAAGCCTGGTGGATGTTCAGAGTATCTTGGTTGCTGTTTGGAGACTCTTTGTGTTTCAAATATTTCTTAGCAATTTTATCTAGCATTCTTGGCAGCCTTGCACAATTTTGACAAGGCTCGTTCTTATCAGAGTCAATTACTTTGAAACAGCCTTTTAACCGTGAAGGAACAGAATTCATAAAGAATCATTAAAAGGTTTGCTGTTACTTCTGTCTGGTGGTTGTTTCCTTGGAACATGGTTTGGGTCAGAACAGAAACTTAGGACCCTCTTTTCACAGTTAAGACCAGTGTCCTTGTGGTCACCTGATCCAAATTCACCCACTGGCAACCGATTCGTATTTATGAAAGTCGTAGTGTCCCGGGGTGTGTGTGTGTCATGTGATTGACTTTTACGACCTTCTAACAATCAAAGTCAATAGGGGAAGTCGGATTCACTTAATATCTATGTTACTACTTTAACAACTAAAGTGATTCACTGAACAACTGTGGCCAAAAAGGTCGCAAAACAGGAGAAAACCTCACTAAACAAATGTCTCGTTTAACAAAAGGAAATTTTTGGGGCTCGGTTGTGGTTTTTCTGATAAGTCCTTGACTTACAGCAATCAATGGGAATCTGCCCATCACGGTTTGAAAAACAGCTCTGTGATATGACTGACCTGCTTGTACGACCACACGATTTATTTAACAAGTGCACAGATTTGCTTAACAATTGAGGCAAAAAAAAAAGATTGTAAAAAAAAAAGAGAGAGAAACAAAACTTGTCTTGTTAACAGTGGAAATTTTGGGCTCAACTGCGGCTGTAACTCGAGGACCACCTATAAAACACAGGTTTCATCTTGACCTAAAAAGTTGATTTAGTGGATTTATTCCTGTCTCGTAAAAGGCAAGACACCAATCAGCCCCCTGGCATTTTATGCATATTTTCTCTCTCTCTTTTTTAAACAAAAAAGAAAAATGCCCTTTTTGGAGTGCTATTTTCTTCCCTGTGTCTCCAACACAATTCTGTTTTTGGAGGAGAGGTGGGCTTTTTGTACAGCACCCAGCAGAGCTGGAGAAAGGACAAAATAATTCAAGATTTACAAAGGCCTATGAGCCCCAGTTTCTTTATGAATAAAGGGGAAATTGCTCCATTTAGAAAAGTGAAGAAAAATTAAGGACAAAAAACGCACAGGGAGAAAATGAAGTGGCAGTTGTAGAGAAATCCAGAAATTGGTTTTTAGAAGATAAACACCCTTTTTTTAAAAAAGGGAAAAGCATACAGCCAATCCTTGACTTACAATAAATAATTCATTTAGTGTTCGAAGTTACAACGGCACAAGCAAAAAGAAACTAAGAATCACTTTTCACTCTGATGAGCACTGCGCCATCCCCAAATTCAGATGCTTGGCAACCGACTCGTATTTATGACGGTCCTGCAGTCACGTGATTCCCCTTTTGCGACCTTCCAATAAGCGAAATGCATAGGGAATCGGGATTTGCTTAACAACCATTGACTAACTTAACAGTTGCAGTGATTCACTTAACGACGGTGGCAAGGAAGGTTGTAAAAAAGGGCAAAATGCACTGAACAAACATTTTGCTTCACACCATGGGAATTTTGGGTTCGGTTGTGGTTGTAGGTCGAGGACTATCCTATAGCTGAAAAACCGACAGCTAACTTTTTTTTTTTTAAAGATTGCCTAAGGATGCCTCAAAATATGCAGGCTGAACCATTCAAAGGGCTCGCTCAAATGGGGCTTGCATGAGGACTAGCCTCACAGCTCCTTGGTTTTAACTGCACTCCGAAACAATAGCTACATCTGCACCGAACAGACTCTGCCCAGTTTGATTCCCAGTCACTGCAGGCGGTCCTCGGTTTTACAACAGATCGTTGAGTGACCGTTTGAACTTACAATGGCACTGAAAAAGGTGAGTTACAACCATTTTTCACACTTATGACCATTGCAGAATCCGCACGGTCACGTGATCCAAGTTCAAACGCCCAGTAAGTGACTCATATTTATGACGGCTGTAGCGTCCCCATGGTTGTGGGATCAAAATTCCAGCACTTGGCAATTGACTCGTATTTATGATGGCTGCAGCGTCCCTGGGGTCACATGATCCCCTTTTGGGACCATCTGCCAAGCCAAGTGTATGGGGAAGCCCGATTTGCTTAACGTCCATGCAAATAACTCAACGATTGCAGTGCTTCACTTAACAACAGTGGCAAGGAAGGTCATCCAACCCTGTTTCGCTCAGCAGCAGAAATTTGGGTCTCCATGGTGGTTGTAAGTCAAGGACTACCTGTCACGTGGAAAGCGATTCATTTAACAACCAGAAATTTCAGGCCCCATTATGGTTGTACCTTGAAGCCTATTCTGTACAGTTTTAATTATATTTTTATTTCAATGGGTGTCAATCAAATCCTTGGCATTTAAGGATGGTCAGGGAGGGCTACCTTCTCGGTTCCAGAGAATGGACGGCGATGATCTTCTCAAAATTGGCCACGAAGGCTTCCAACCATTGCTGGAGGTAGGACAAGTCTTTCTGGAAAAGAAAAGAAGAAAAGCAATAAAATAGGAGTTAGAAATAGGAAGCGGAGTTGGGGGGGGGGGGGGACACGCCCTTTTCACACTTCCAGGCTCAGGGCCGTTTGGGATCCTTGTGAAGGTGATTGGAACAAAAGGATGATCTCAAGGGGTCTCTTCAAACTTTCCTCCACCTCAAGTCTCTTCCTTGAAAAACCAGCAGTGCCCAGCGGAACTCATGGATGTTATTGAAAGGCATCCTCATCCATCAGCTTGGCAGTGCAGGTGGCATATGCTTGCATGCACCGTCTGCCCTCGGTGCTCCCTGAGCTGGGTGGCTTCCTTGCAGACGTTTCACGACCCGACTCGGTAGCAACATCCCTGTTAAAAGTGTCAGCCTCCCTCCCTTCCAGCACTGATGATGTTACCTAGTTGGGTCATGAAACGTCTGCAAGAAAACCACCCAGCCCAGAAGGCACCAAGGACCCTCCAGTCCCTCCCTTCCTTCCTCCCTCCCCCTCCTCCACCCTGCCTCTTCCCCACAAACACCCCTCCCTCCTAACCCTGATGATGTTCCCTAAATGGGTCATGAAACGTCTAAAAGAAAACCACCCAGCTCAGAGAGCACCAAGGATTCCACAGTTTAATCCGGAGCTAAAAATATTCTCATCTATTGGTACAATCTGTTTTAAACATACTTTATGCCTTTGATGCAGTAACAGCAACTCACAAAAGCTGACGCCTTCTTGTGAAAGTTGTGGTTTGGAAAAAGTGCTAGCAGACGCCTCCCAATTGTGTGAACCTCACTCACAAAAGATAACACCCATTTATGGGAAAAGCTGTTAGCAGGCATCACATTTTTTTTGCAAAACACACCTGAACTAAAATTCTCACATCAAAGCACAAAACTTCACATCTTTGCCTTCACGGTCAAAGATCCATTGTGAGTCTGCAACAACACAAAGAGTTTTGCTTTTACTAGAAAACCGTTTCTGGACTTTGTGCTCAAGACAGAAAAAAAGAAAGTAAGTTTTGTCCTTGGCTTTTGCCAATGAGATTAGTTTGTTTATAACAGGAAGAGTTAATATCTACCTGCATGCAAAAGTTAAAATTCAAGGCTGTGGTTTGACTTTATGTTTTACAGTGCTGAAAAAAGTTGAGAAATCAATTTTTCCTTTACATTTAGTCCTCAACTTACGGACTTCTGACAAGCAAAATCAATGGGGAAGCCAGATTTGCTTAACAACCGTGTTACTTACTTAACAACTGCAGAAAGTAAGACTGGAGAAAGAAAGGTTGTAAAATAGGACAAAACTCACTTAACAAATATCTTGCTTAGTGACAGAAAAGTTGGGCTCAATTGTGGTCATAAGTTGAGGGCTACCTGTGTTTCTTTCTCACTTTGGCGGCTTACCACTAAGTTAAAAAAAAAAAAAGCAAGGTCAAACTTTAAAATATTACGAACATAAATATTAACATTCAAATCTCAGACTTCTTTCTTTCCCTTCCTCCTTTCCCTCCTATCTTTATTTTCAATTATACAATAAACCTAATTCAAAAAAGTAAAGAGAACCACAAACACTAGTTTTGCAACCTGGTGTATGAAGAGACCCTGGATATTGAAAAGCAAACGTATCCCAACATTTAAAATTAGAGATGGGACAAAGCAGCTGCAGGGGGCCTCCAGTTTCTTCTCCTTTTTAAAATGTTGTTTTCTCTTCCAGCCTCCAGATGCAAACAATTAGGAAATGCAGAGTCGGTGAGTGAGTGGAGAAATTGGAGATCCCCAAGGCTGCTTTGACACATTGTCTTATCCCTAATGAGGTGGTTGGGGGACAGATGACCTTCAGGAGCCCCTTGCGCCCAGCGTGTACTGAAAACAGGAGAGAAACCAGGTGGCTAATCTTTGTTGGCCAGCACAAGATCGTAGGAGGGCTGGTACAGCACCGTACTTTGTTGGAGACAGACACGCTTTCAGCTTTCGATTTACAGCTAAAATCCAAACACGAGATAAGGATAATAAACGCAGCCTGGAGTCCTGACTTCTGTTTACAAAGGGAGATCATGGGAGGTTTACTCCATTAAAATGTTTTAAAACCATTAAAACCATTTAGACGCCCAGGCATCGAGCCGGGATTGCAAAAGACAGCCAGACAGGTTTAGTGGTTAAGGCACCAGGCTAGAAAACAGGAGACAGTGAGTTCTAGTTCTGCCTTAAGCGTGAAAGCGGACCGGGTTACTTTGGTGCAATCCCCAGGAGACGGAGAGTTCTAGTCCCATCTTATCCATGAAAGCCAGCGAGGTGACTTTGGACCACTTCATCTGCCTCAGCCCAACTGACCTCACACAGTTTGTTGCGGGGGGGGGGGGGGGGGGGGGGAGGGGGGGGGGGGGGGGGGGAAATAAGACGAGGAAGTTGTGTGGGATATATTTGCCTCCTTGAGTTATTTGTAAAAATAAAAAGTTGGGATACAAACAAACGAATTGTGTAAGAAGGGTGCAGGGGTCCCTAAGCAAAATATGCACCCCTCGAAGGCAGTTGTTAGTGGCAATTAGAAATAAATAGGTTAGAATTAGGGGGCAGGTTATAGCTAATGATCGGGCTTGAGGCCAAATTCTCTTTTAGCAGAATTTGTAGAATTTCAACATTCAATCAAAATTATTGATTTCGTCCATTTGCCCAGGGCTCAGCTTGCAAATTCAGCAATTCTGCACAGCCAACAAAGTTAAAAGGCATCCCAAGAGAACCCAGGGAATGAGATTACAGGCAGTCCTTGATTTATGACCACTCTCTTAGTGACTGGCATGATGATAGTGCTGAAAAAAGGGACTTAGACACAGTCCTCATATTTACGACCTGTAGTTATGAGATTGTGATTCAGGGACTTGACAGCTGGCATGCATTTACGATAGCGCTGAGAAAAATGACTTGTGACCATTTTCACACTTATAACCATTGCATTTCAATGGTCATGTGATGAAAATTCAGATGCTTGGCAACTGACTTGTATTTATGACAGTTGCAGTCTCTCCGGGTCACACAATCCCTTTTTGCAACCTTTTGACAAGCCAGATCAAAGCCCAGATTCACTTAACAACCATGTTTGACTAATTTGATAACTGCAGGGATTCGCTTAACGATGGTGACCAGGAAGGTTGTCCAAGGGGGCAAAATTCACTTAACAATTGTCTCACTTAGCGACAGCTTTGGAGTCAAAAATAAGGTTGAGCACTCAATCCAGCAAATAGTTTGGACTCCCAGCAAAAATGGGTTTTGCCAGAACTTTCCAACAGCAATGATGACAGGCAGGAAGGCTGAAGCAACAGATTGTGAAACGGTGACACAACAACTCTTTGACCCAGATGTGAGAAATTGGAATTTGTAACCCTGAAAAATTTCTGATGTTTAAATGTCTCCCAAAATTTTCCTTTGAGTGATTGACAACAGGTTTAAATTCGTGGGTTTCAAAAAAAAGAAAGAAACTGGAGCATTTTTAAGATGGGTGGACTTCAACGCCCAGAATTCCCCAACCAGCCTGTCTGCCTGAGGAATTCTGGGGGATTCTTAAAGCATCCTGGCTGGGGGATTCTGGGAGTTGGAGTCCTTCCCTCTTAAAGCATCCTGGCTGAAGGATTCTGGGAGTTGGAGTCCTCCCCTCTTAAAGCATCCTGGCTGGGGGATTCTGGGAGTTGGAGTCCT
>BLBF01000048.1:15040643-15053642 GCA_015471245.1 Laticauda colubrina | reverse complement strand
CAGTCTATTGGAGCAGGATCTCCAACCTTGGATACTTTAAGCCTGGAAAACTTCAACTCCCAGAATTCCACAGCCAGCTGGATGGGGAATTCTGGGAGTTGAAGTTCTCCAGGCTTAAACTCCAGGCCAAAGTTGGAAACTCCTGTCTTGGATAACACAATTGCTTTGTCACACAATTGCACAAACCGGGGGGGCGAAAGGGAAACGAGGAAGTGTCGACCACAAGCTTCTCCCATGGACAATGCAAATGCAAGGTTGTGAAATTCATCTGCAGATGAGGCACCACCAGGAGATGCCATATAGGTTGGCTACACTAGGAATAGAAAGGAGGAGAAACTGCAAGCTTTTTGTGTCTTGTTGTCAAATCAACAACACAGGACAGTAAGTTTGACTGGATGAGGGTATTTTATCCTTTTAACTTTTGGAGGTGTGTGTGTGTTAATGTGTCACAGGATTGTGGCAGAAAAAAGGAAGGGAATAAATGAGAAAGAAATACAGGTAGTTCTCGACTTACAACAGTTCACTTAGTGAAAAAAGGGAGTTATGAATGTTTTTCACACTTGCACCATCCCCATGGTCATGTGATTAACAACTGACTCATATTTATGATGGTCTCAGTGTGCCCAGGATCACCTTTTTTGACCTTTTGTCAAGCAAAATCAATGCGTGCAATAGAGGAAGGTAGACAGGGCAGGATATTTGTGGGAAGACAACCTGGAATGTCAACAGGTGTGTAAATGAGTGTAAGTGAGACTGGAATGGTCCAGCCTGACGGGGGTCCCAGAAAGATCCCACCTTCAGCATTGGTGGTTTGTCACCCTAGAACAGAGATTCTTAATCTCTGATTCCTAAAGACAGATGGACTTCCACTCCCAGAATCCCCCAGCCAACATGCTTTAAGAGGGGAGGACGTCCACTCCCAGAATCCCTCAGCCAGCATACCAATTTGGGAATTCTGGGATTTGAAGTCCACCTCTCTCAATCTAATCTCTAAAACTGAACCAAAAAACTGAAGCTCAACCAAATAACAAAACTCAACCCAAAACCCAAATCCACCTTCCATCCTCCGACCTCCACTTTCCCTTCCGGGTAAAGAATCCTAACCACGCACATCCAAACAAATTGTTCCGCCTGGGAAAACGAGGTCAGAGGGGCTTTTTGCAATCAACCCTAAGATTGAGAAGTTCTGTAAACGGGAGGCTTCCCAGATGGGAAGATTCGAATTGCGACGACTCCCAATAAAAGTTGGAAAAGTTGAAAGGTCTGGAGGATGCCAACGAGGCTGAACCATCTGGGTGGATTTATGGGTGGAGCCTGAATCCCAGCAAAAAAATCCCTTTTGTCCCCTTTTTTCTCCGGCTCCAAACCCACCAAATCCAAATTCCTCACCAGACTCCCGGGGAGACGGCTGCTTGCTGTCATCTTTCACCCAGCTGCTGCAGCTTCTGATTTCGGCTGATTTTGGGCTGGCTTTTGCCAGTGCAAGAGGCATGGGGCGCGGTTTCATGCTACGCCAACGGGACGAGCATGTGCTGCAGGTTGAGGCACTGCTAGATGGCCAGGCCCCGGTTCCACCTGTGGGATTTTTTTTGGAGGGCTGCCACGCCTCTGCACGGCACATAGTGCTCGGACGGCTTCGAAAATCCCATCCTGGGGAAAATGAGCGAGATCTCACATGCAGATATCCCGAACTTTTGGACAAGTCTTCTTGCTGCGACTCTTGCTGGCGCATGGAGGTGTCGGGTGACCCTTGGCAGACCGACACAACACAACAATACACCCCCCCCCCAGTGCATTTCCTGCCCTGAGGTGTTCTGGCTGATGTGCGTTTCCCTTTGCAAATGAGCCCTGGCTCAGCTGGAAAAGCCTGTTTTTTTTCCAGTGCTGCTTTTCTTGCTTGGCAGATTTATTAGGCTGATTAATATTTGCAGAAAGATTAGAGCATGAAAAGCAGAGTTACTTCCTTTGATTATTATTATTATGATTATTATTTTTTAACAGGGCAAGGAAAAGTGTGAGCCAATGGGTGTGGATGTGGATTGCAAGCCTAATCCCACCTGTCACAAAGGTCCAAAGACAGGGGCCAGATCCCATCCAAAAATAATTGGTTCCGTCCTTTGTAAGTGAGAATTTTACACATGGAAACAGTCAAAAGGATCATCTTGTGTCAAACTCAGCAAGTTTAAGAGGGGTTGGAACCCGACTCCCAGAATTACCCAGACATCATGATTTAAAGTATATGGCATTCAACTCCCAGAATCCCCTATCCTGCATGGTTTAATAAATGAGGACTTCAATTCCCAGAATCCCCAAGCCACGGGGGGGGGGGGAATTCAACCGGTGTAACAACCGGTTCAGTGAGCACCAAGCGTGCATAGCATTTGCAACTGCTGCAAGCCCTGTGTGTAAAACAGCTGACGTGCGGCAATCAAATTGTGCTGCGCGAATCAGCTGAGCTGGAAAACCTGGAAATAAAGCACAGACCAGAACCAGGGCGGCCAGTGGGCCCAACAGCTAATTGTCAGAGAGAACCAGTTTCCTCATAGCTGATCTTCGCTGGAACCGGATCACCTGAACTGGCCCAAACTGGTAGAATCCCACCCCCCGTACCCAGCCAGCATACTGGCAAAGTCACATGATCCCCTTTTGCAACCTTCTGGTAAGCAAAGTCACCAGAGATACCAGATTCACTGTGCAACTGTGTGACTAACTTAACAACTGCACTGGTTTACTTAGCAACGGTGGCAAGAAAGACCATCAAATGAGGCAAAACTCATTTAACAAATATCTCACTTAGAAGCAGACAATTTTGGCTCCATTGTAGTCAAGGAATACCTGTAAAATCAATAATTCATCAAACCAAAAGTTCTCCTCGGTCTCCTACTCCTCATTAATTGCTTTTGGTGCTCGTGTGATGCCCAGATGCTTGATTTCCAGTCACTATTTACATATATTTAGCTTTGTGATGTGCACCAGTTCTTTGGAGCTATTATAATTTTAGCAATCATCAGCAAGCAGGGGATTAGCATCCAAAACCATTTTCATAAAAATCCATTTATTAATGTCAATAGAGCAACTAAGACCGGCAACTAATCCCCAAAGATACAATTGTCTGCAATTCGTATTAAAATTGGCTCAATATTCCAGCATCTCTGGAACTTTATTAGACTTTCAAATAGTCCTTGGCTTACAACAGTTCAAAGTAACAGCGGCACTGAAAAAAGTGACAGGACTGTTTTTCACATTTACGACCATCGTAGCATTCCTTCGTGGTCACGTGATCAAAATTCAGATACTTGGCAACTGACTTATATTTATGATGATCGCAGTGTCCCGAGGTCACATGATCCCCTTTTGTGACCTTCCAGGAAGCAAAGTCAATGAGAAAGTGAGATTCACTTAACAACCATATGACTTACTTAACCACAGCAATGATTCATTAATGACTGTGAAACAAAATGATATAAAATCAGGTGAATTTCACTTAACAAATCTTTCATTTAGCAATGGAAAATTGGGACTCAATTGTGGTCGTAATTCGAGGACTACCTGTATAGTTTTCAATCTTCCTAAAAGAAAACAACTCTTTCAACCACCTGCATTGCTAATTAATTTAATATCATACAGAAACAGGCTTCCGTGTTTCAGTAAATTAAAAGAGAGCAGTTTTAACATGCAGATTTAAAAGGATGACTAAAAATAATATATTAACTAAGAATTGGCAGGACTGCTCTCTTGTTACAATGGGAAATTTGAGAAAATTTTCCTCGATGGCAGCTTTTTAAAAAGAATAGAAGACTTAATTCAGAGGCAGAAATTAAAGAATTGCAACAATACCGCAAAATCTTTGTAGAACTTTACGTAAGGTTTTCCAAGTGCTTTTTCAAAAATATTTTTTCTTTTCAGTCCGCAGTGGGTTTCAGTTTCTTAGCCAGCATATATGGACTTCAACTCCCAGAATGCCCCAGCCAGGATGCTTTAAGAGAGATGAACTCCAACTCCCATAATCCCCTAGACAGCATGCTTTAAATTGCGTGGACTTCAACTCCCAGAATTCCTCAGGCAGCATGCTGAATTCTGCGAATTGAAGTCCACCAAATTTAAAGCATGCTAGCTAGGGGATTCTGGGAACTGAAAGCCACTCCAGCAGAATTGCCTGCCATGGTGTTGGCTGAGGCTGATAGGAATTGGAATTCAACATATTGGAGGACACCATAAGGAAGAGAGAAAGGTAATCCTCTAGTTCCGACCATAATTGGAATTAAGTCATGATGGCCATTATCAGATCAACATGCGATTGTAATCCATTCCACAACCTTTTCTGCATCAGTCTTTAAGTTAACATGACAGACGTAAAGTGAAAACTGTGGTCATTAAGCGAACGCCATGGTTGTAAAACGAATCCAATATCCACAATTGGTGGGGGTTTTCTCTCACAAAATTGAAAGTAAAAAAGTTTCAATTAAAAGAATGGATGTAAAGCCCATGTCACACTGAACCAACGGATGCAAAGAGGATGTAAAACGGACAAAAAACCTTGCCATCCGTTCGAAAACGCGATGTACTCACTGCCTCCGTTTTGCTTCCTCTCTATCCGTCCAGCATCCGTTTATGGACGTTTCATCCGCTCCAAAAGTTTTGGGCTGCCTAAAACTTTTGTGCAGAAAATGTATCCAGTTCGTCCATTCTGCATCCGCTACGCATCCGCTATATCCGCTAGGCATCCGCTACGCATCCGCGCAACTCGCATCCGCCCGGATGCAGGGAGGAAGCGGAACGGATGCAGAATGGATGCAGCATGGAAACAAAGCGTTTAAAACGGAAAAAACGTTTGCAGAGGGGACCTATCTCGGATATTAAGGATGCCTAGAGGATGTCTACAGGATGCCTAGAGGATGCCTAGCGGAAAACCTATATTGCCTATAAAAAGGGGGAGCAACTCGTCTGCATCGCACTTTCAGAACAGCAACCCAGCGGTGCAGACGTCTGCAGCCTTCATCTGCCTCTTCCTCTTCCACAGCATCCAGTCATGTCCACCGTGCATTGTGACAAAGTCCTTTCGGCAGCCACCATCGTTCTGCAACAGTGCGAAGCCATCTGCAGGCTCTCTACTATGGGAAGAAAAAGAGCCACCCAAAAGGAGTCTGGGTCCGAAGATGGTTCACCAGAAGAGCAGAGGACGGACTGTACAACAAGCTGATGGTGGAGCTCAGGAGCGAAGACACTCGGGCGTTCCAGAACTTCATGAGGATGCCTCCAGCCATGTTTGATGAAGTTGTGCAGCGGCTTGACACCCAGGTTGACCAAGGCAAACACCAACTTCCGGCCCAGCCTGGAACCTGGGCTCAAGGTGGCACTGACTCTGCGCCACCTGGCCTCAGGGACCTCCTACAGGAACATGCAGTACGGCTGGAGGGTGCCACACAACACCATCAGCATTGTGGTCAGAGAAATGGTGCAGGCCATCATCGAAGAATTCCTGGAAGAGCTGCTCCAGTGCTCCTCCACTGAAGAAGGATGGAAGAAAGTTGCAGAGCAGTGGTATCAGGGGTGGAACTTCCCCCACACCATTGGAGCCATAGATGGGAAGCACGTGGCCTGCAAAGCTCCAGCCAACTCAGGGTCCTCTTATCACAACTACAAGGGCCTCTTCAGCATCGTCCTCTTCGCCATGGTCGATGCTGACTAAAAGTTCATGTACATCGATGCTTCAGGCAATGGCTCATGTTCAGATGCCCAGGTATACAACACCAGTGACCTCAAGGAGGGGCTGGAACGCAACCTCATCGTGGGTTTCCCAGATCCAGACCCCCTGCCCAACGACACACAAGATGTGTCCTACTTCATCGTGGGGGATGACGACTTCTCCCTCACAACCTACCTCATGAAGCCCTACACCTCCAGACTCCTCACCCGTGAAGAGAGGATCTTCAACTACAGGCTGTCCAGGGCAAGGCGGGTGGTGGAGAACGCCTTTGGCATCCTGGCCAACAGGTTCCAGGTACTTCTCACCACCATGCAGCATCGCCCAGAGACCGTGAGAAGGATCATGGAAGCTTGCTGCATCCTGCACAATCTCATGCGCACCCGCTACCCAGTCTTGCAGAACAGGCTCGTGGACCGCCAACAAGGCAATGGGGACATGGAGCCTGGGGAATGGAGGCGAGGGCGAAACCTGATCGACACTGAGGATGTGCAAGGCCCCAACAGAGTCTCAAATGAAGCGAAGAAGCAGCGCAACCTCCTGAAACACTGGTGCAACTCCCCAGCTGGAGCAGTGGAGTGGCAAGACAGGATGGTAGATGCTTAATGGATGCTTCCTTCAGACTGTCTCATCACACGGATGAGATTGGGCCATGTATGTTGGGTGGTCCTACAATGAACAGGGCGTTTAATAAAGAGTTGTGCTTATGTTGACATGTATGGATAATTATTACATTATTATTGATAATAAAGGGCCATAGGTGTGGCACCTGGGAGGGTGGACCATACAGTCCCACTATGCTTGCACTGGAGGTTTATCTATCCCACTGCTATCCTAACCCATCCCACAGCTATTACCCATTCCACAGGTATCCTTACCCATCCCACAAGCATGCAAAGGCTTAAACCATTTCTAAAAGTTTCCAGCAAGACTTTATTTAAAAAAAGAAATGAAGCAAGTGTGTGAATCATAAATAGACTTTATTAACAACAAGCTATAAGACAAAAATGAATCTCTGGCACTCCTCTTGGTCGCTCAGTCTGAGGGGTGAAGGGTGCAGGTGCTGTGGAGGTGGCTGGTGCTGGAGTGCTGGTCATCAGCTCCTCCAGAAGCAGAAGCAGCAGAAGCGCCAGCCCCAGAAGAGCGAGCCCGTGCTGCAGAAGCCCCAGCAGAACCAGAGTGAGGGCCAGGGGCCGGGATGGTAGCCCTGTCCCTCTTGCCAGGGCTGGCAGCAGATGGCTGAGGCTTGCTGTGCTTCCGCATGGTTGTGGGGTTGCTGGCTGGCATGAACCAAGGCTGGCAGGAAGGCAGGCACCAAGGCTGGCAGGAAGGCTGGCAGGGAGGCTTGCAGGCAGACATGCAGGCAGGGCAAGCAAGGCAGCCAATCCGTCCGGCAGCAGGTCTTTCCTCTGAATGGTGACCTGCTTCCGAGCTGCTTCCGTTATATCCGCGGGGCTGACGCAATGCATCCCCCCTGCATGCGCAATTAATGCCAGGCATCCGCTAGGCTTCTGTTGTGCATCCGCTGTGCATCCGCTTCATCCGTTTGGCGTCCATTCTGCATCCGCTGTATCTGTTCCCCGTCCGCTTTGCTGAGCCCCCCCGGAAGCCTAGCGGACGTGCCATCCGCTCCCATCCGCTTCCATCCGCTGGGCTTCCGTTCCACATCCGCTTTGCATCCGCTTTGCATCCGCCCTGCGTCCGTGTTATCCACTTCGGTTATGCAAATTTTTGCCCCTTTTGAGAGCGGATAACAACGGATGGAACATTTTGCTCGTCCGCTGTGTCCTTTTTGCATCCGTTGGGCAGTGTGACATGGGCT
This sequence comes from Laticauda colubrina, assembly GCA_015471245.1. NCBI lineage: Eukaryota > Metazoa > Chordata > Lepidosauria > Squamata > Elapidae > Laticauda > Laticauda colubrina. The sequence goes on along the minus strand of BLBF01000048.1, from coordinate 15,046,116 downwards.
TAAATTGTGGTCATGTCTCAAACATCTCACTTCGAGTCTGGTGTATAAGTAACCTTGGGGAAGTCCACTAAGCGATTGGTTGTAACCTGAGGACTTCCTGGACACTTGTTAGAGAGTCATTGTTTGCAGTGAATGATGGCTTATCCTTACCAGAAAAGATGTTCCCCTTTAGGCAGTCCTCAACTTACAACCTTGAATGCTTATTGACCATTCAAAGTTGCAACAGCACTGAAAAAGTGAATCATGCCCATTTTTCACACTTACGACCGTTGCAGCATCGCCATGGTCACGTGACGGTCAGTTCTGACACTTGGGAAATGACTCATACTAATGATGGTTGCAGTATTCCCGGGGTCACGCGATCCCCTTTTGCAACCTTCCGATGAGCAAAGTCAACGGGGAAGCCGGATTCACTTAATGACTGTGTAACTATCTTAACAACCGCAGGGATTCACTTAACAAATGGGGGCAAAAAAGGTGTTAAAGGGGGGAAAAACTCAACTGGACCACTATCCTGCTTAGTAATGGAAATGTTAGGCTCCATTGTTGTCGTAAGTTGAGGACTACCTGCATTGAAACCCTAACAGATGTCAGAGCCTCTCTGAGGAGTCCTTACACACAAGACGGCTTTGTAAAATGTGTCTTCCGAATGCAAAAGTCACAAATGTGTGAAAAGGCAGGAAATCACGCCCAAGAGACCTCATGCTGCAAATTTATTATTCCGTCGTGGAAGATTAGAGGCACAACAACAAACGACAACCACAAATGTTCAGCAACAGCACAGCTTGAGTAAGAGTAAGAGTAAGAGTCCAAACAAGCGAGGATGAATCAGAGGACAAATGAAGTGAAGACTTCTTGGGAACTCTTACAGGGTGTAAATGCAACACTGAGGAAAATAATATTTTTTTGCTACTTCGATTTGCAAAGATAAGACTGTTAAAATCTTTGGCATAGTATCGCATTTTGTACTGTGCTCTATTCTGTACTGTATTGTGTTTTGTATCATATTTTGAATGGTATTTGTGTTATATTTTGTATTCCATTTGTGTTTTGTTTTGTATTTTGCACAACATTTGGATTATATTTTGCATTGTGTTTGCACTGCATTTTGTAATGCATTGTGTTTTATACTGGATTGCATTTTTCATTTATTTGAATTGTATTTTGTACTGTATTGTATTGTTTTATATTGTATTCATATTGCATTTTTATCTTATTCTACTTTGCCTTTGTGTTCTGTTTTGTACTGTATATCCTGTTTTTCATTGGATTCCATTATGTAGTGTATTCCTATTATATTTTGCATTGTGCGTTGTATTTTGTGTGGTATGGTATGGAATCCTGCCTTTATAAATAACATCCCTAATTCTCTTTCTTCCTTTTATTCTCCCCACCACAATAACCCTGTGAGGTAGGCTGGGCTCTCTGAGAGTTACTAGGCCAAAGCAACCCAGCTGGATTTCATACCTAAAACTCTCTGTCTCCTAGTGACTGTCCCAAAGTCACCCAATTGGCTTTCACGCCTAAGGCGGGACTAGAACTCCCCGTCTCCTGGTGTCTCCGCCAGCACCTTAACCATTAAACCAAACTGCCTCTTTTAAAGTTTTAAACTTTCATTTAAAAGACACAATAGGTTGATATTCTAATTTTTGCAAAATAACTCCATTTCTCGATCTTTATCCTTATTCGGGTGGATAATGATAGATAATCCTTGACTAATGACCATTTGTTTAATGAACTGATCAAAGCTAAAATGGTGCTGAAAAAAATGATTTTTGACCAGACCTCAAAGTTATGACCATTGCAAAGGCTCTGTGCTCAGGTGATAAAAAATTCAGATGCTTGGCGAATGTCATATACTTATGATGGTTACAGCATCCCAGGGTCATGTGATGGATGACTCTCTGACCTTCCCAGAAATGGAGGATTCGCTTAATGACCACAGCGATTCTCTTAACAACCGTGGGGAAAAGGTCATAAAATCAAATGCGGCTCACTTAACGGACATATCAATTAGCAACAGAAGTTTCAATCCCAATTGTGGTTGTACATTGAGGACTCCCTATATTCAGGGAATTTCATTGGATGCAGGTAGTCCTTGGATTACAACAGTTCATTTAGTGACCATTCAAAGTTACAATGGCAATAAAGGTACTTATGATCTTTTTTCACACTTATAACCATTGTAGCATTCCCATAGTCATGTGATCAAAATCAAGACACTTGGCAACCGGTTTCATAGTTATGATGGTTGCTGAGTCCCAGGGGTCACATGATCCCCTTTTGAGACCTTCTGACAAAGTCAATGGAGAAGCTGGAATCACTTAACAACCGTGTGACTAATTTAACAACTGCAGGGATTCATTTAATGACTGTGGCAAGAAAGATTGAAAAAAGGGGCAAAACTCACTTAACAAATTTCTTACTCAGCAACATAAATTCTGGGCTCAAACGTGGTTGTAATTCGAGGACTACCTATATACTACTTGGTCCTTTTTTTCACTGATTGTTCCCTGTGTCTGTTGTTAGGTGAAAAAAAACCCACAAATATATATTTTTTTTCCGGGTCAAAGAAACTGGTTCTTGCTGGCATAACAGGAAGGCCAGCTAATTTCTAAGAAATGCCTCACTTAACAACGAAAATTTGAGCTCAATTGTGGACTATCTGCACTTAGCTAGGCAACCATGTGAGACAGGGAAAGACCTAGCTTAATATGCTTAACGACCGTTGCAACATTGGGCGAGATTGTGAACCGTCGAAAAATCTGTCCCCCTTAAAAAATAACCCTGCTGGCTTAGCAATAGAAATGGTGGCCATAAAACGAGGACTACCCATATTCCAGCCAATCAGGGACCTCCAACAGTGTTGGATGATATTGTGGAACCAAGCCAATCAGGAAATTTGACCACGGAGTGTCCTGACACTGAAGGGAGGTAGAGGAAAGAAAAAGTCTTGGCTTAAACAGAGTTAATTCTCTATATTTGGGTTTGACTTCTCTCAGAAATGAGTAATACCCCCGCTGTCCTCCCGAAGGCAGGTCTCCTCTTGCTCGGGGTGTGGTTGTTGAGGTGACACACACAGAGGATAATACCTGTTTTGGATCCACACCTGCTCCATTGTCTTGGCAACAAAAGCAGGTGAACATACCTGTCTCTTCAATTTTTAGCCTCTTGTATCACCTGAGATCTAAGTCAGATCAAAGCGTATCGGCGGTCCTCAGCTTACGACCGCAAGGGGGCATAGCGTTTATGTTGCTAAGTGAGGCATCTGTTCAGTGTGTCTTGCCCCGTTATATGATGTTTCTTGCCACTGAGTGAATTGCTGCAATCATTCAGCTAGAAACACGGTTGCTAAATGAATCTGGCTTCCCTATCGACTTTGCTCGTCATGAACTGCCCCCCCCCTCCAGGAACACTGCGACTGTTGTAAATACGAGGCAATTGCCAAGCACCTGAATTTTGATTCCGTGACCCTGGGGGATGCTGCAATGGTCATAAGTGTGAAAAATAGTCCTAAGTCGCTTTTTTCAGTGCTGTGGTAACTTCGAACGGTCACTAAATTAACCATTGTAAGTCGAGAATTATACGTACATCCCTCTCTCTCCACCTTTGCTCTCAAGCTGGAGAAAGATGATGCCAAACTTGGTTTGCCAACATGAATAAATGGCCCCCTAAACATCTGCGGAAAAAAAAGGTCTAAATTTGTCGTAACGACAAGATGACTCACCTCAGACAAGCTGCTATTGATGGTTTATTTTTAAACAGCAAACATACCTAAAGTTTTCCATGTTCAATCTAGGGCAGGGATTGATTCTATCAAAGGAAAGTCTATTCCCCCCCTCAAGATATGACAGGGAAGTCCGGGATAGCGTGAAGTCCCCAACCTTGGGAAGGGGGTTGGACTAGATGACCTCTAGATGAGGTCCCTTTCAGCCCTATGATTCTAGGTCTAAAAACAGCTGGGCCACTGTATCAAAAGGCAAGTCACTTTGGGTGGCCTTCTCTTGCAATCCTCAACATCCAGCTATAAACAGTCCTTGACTTATGACTTCCAATGGAGCCCAGAATTTCCATTAGCTGGAGGTTCAATGAGTCAGGACTGCTTTTACAACCTTATTCACCCTGGCCGCTAAGCAAATTCCTGTGGCTGAGCAAGACGTGGTTGAATGAGTTGTGCTTCATTTTGCAATCTTTTTCGCCATGGTTGCTAAGCCAATCACTGCAGATATTAAGTGAATCACGCAGTCGCTAAGTGAATCCAGCTCCTCCTGTTTATTTTAGACTCAGAAGTCACAAATGGCAATCACGTGACGCTGGGATGCTGCAACCCTCATAAATATGAATCCTTTGCCAATTTTGATCATATGACCACAGGGATTGCCTCAAAGGGTTGTAATTAAGAAAAACGGCCATAAGTCCCTTTTTTTTGGCACCCTTGTAACTTCATATGGTCACTAAATGAACCGTTGCAAGATATCTAATTATTCATAATTAAAGAACAACAGTTTAGAAAGGTATAACCTAATATCCATATCTATTCCATTACCTTATTGCTGTCATGATTATTATTACTGTTCTATATTCTATTTTATTCTGTCCTGTCCTGTTCTATGTTCTATTCTATATTCCATTCCATTCCATTCTATTTGGTTCTGTTCTGTTTTATATTCTATAATCTATTCTATTCAGCTATTCTATTCTAATAATTATTTGTTCATGTTCTCTGTGGTATTTGTTTGTATAATTTCTTCAAAGTGTCAATTTTTTAAAAATAAAGGTAAATAAGTGTTGAAATTCTGACACATGCTTCCCCCAACAAGTTCATTGTGCTCTTTCAAGTAAGGTTAGAAGCATTTGGCATTTTACAGAGGGAAAAAATGGCTTCTTTTTACCTTTTTATATTTTATGTTTTTGCTGTGCATTGTCTGTCACTGCTCGGCTGCAAGGAAAAGTATCTGATAGGGTGAACTTCCTGCCTCTTTAGCTGAATAATTTGGGGTTTTGGCTGAAGTCTCTTCAATGTTTTTTTTAATTGTTATTCTCCTACCCAGTTTTACTCTGCACCTCCCATAGAATGCAGATAGTCCTTGACTTAGAACCATCCCTTTAGTGACCGTTTGAAGTTACAACAAAACTGGGAAAAGTGATTTTTTTTTTATTGTATTTCACACTTTGACCGTTCCAGCATCCCTGTGGTCACGTGATTGAAATTTGGGCCTTGCAACTGGCCCAAAACTGTATTTATCAAGATTTATCTTCAGCTAAAATAGGGGGATGGATGGATGGGTGACTGCATGGGTGGATAGATAGATAGATAGATAGATAGATAGATAGATAGACAGACAGACAGATAGACCAAGAGAGAGAGAGATAATAGCAAGATGGATGATAGATAATAGAGGGAGGGAGGTGGGGGAGAGAGATGGTAGATAGATAGATAGATAGATAGATAGATAGATAGATAGATAGATAG
>BLBF01000048.1:15012284-15030909 GCA_015471245.1 Laticauda colubrina | reverse complement strand
TTCCTTCCTTCCTTCCTTCCTTCCTTCCTTCCTTCCTTCCTTCCTTCCTTCCTTCCTTCCTTCCTCTCTCCTTTCCTTCCTTTAGAATTTACCTGTTTTCAAACAGAATTCTCTGGCCAATCTGATAATATTATCCCTGTTCGTTATTCTTGTGACAGCAACAGTCCTATTACTCATATGCAAGTGAGCGGGTCAAAGTGTCACAGGGCAGGGCCGTCCAATTCAAGCATTAAAGAAATAAGATAAAAGAAATAAAGCAAATCAGCTCTACAGCTACCTCCCACACAGACCCAGCCAAAAGCCTTTGGCACTTCATTCCTCTCCCCCACTTCAGTTCAGCTGCTGCTCTGATTTCAACAGATTCCTTGGTTTTATCTCTGGCACCTCCCTTGCCCTGGCAACCTTGAAGTCCCTTGGACTACAACCCCCATGGGCCACGGCCTCAGGAGAGCAACAGTGCCAGGAAGTCTGGCCAAAGTGAATGCAATGCCCAAACTGTGGACAAGTGAAGATGGAAGGATGGCTCTTCATCCAAGAGACCCGACTGACTTTAAAAAAAATAAAAAAAGGAATGTGTTTTTTTCTTAATAAACTTGCGCTTTGCGAGGTTTCCAACCCAAATTCCTTTCCAAGCTACGGTTCTTTATATTTTTGGGGGGGAAGAGGTTTGTCTCCCCCGTTGTACCCACTAACCTGGTGTGCATTTGGAAAATATTCTTGCAAACACTTGCTCAATGGCTATCTCTTTTTGCAGCCTTTGGCAAACAAGAACTGGGGGGAGGATTGGAGATACTGCCATTGGGGGGGGGGGGGCTAGGGAATTCATTGGCGGAGGTGTCAATCACCACCACCCCACCCACCCAGCAGCTTTCAAAGGATTTTGCAGGAGGGATGGGAAAAAAAGGGAGAGAATACAATTGACCCAGCTCTTTATGCCTGGAGAGAGAAAGAGAGAGAGAGAAAAAAAACAGGAAAAAAAATGAAAGAGGAGGAAGGAAGGAAAGAAAATAAAAGGAGAGAAACTGAGAGGAAAAGAGAGGAAAAGAGAAAAAGAAAAAGGAAGGAAGGAAAGAAAGAAAGGAGATAAAAAGAAAAAAGAAAGAGAAAATAAAAGGAGAGAAAGTGAGAGAAAGAAAGGTGAGATGAAAAGAGACAGAGAGGTGGGAAGAAAAAAGAGAAAGGGAGAGAAAGGGAGGAGAGAAAGAGATAGCTGGGGAGAAGAGAAAGGAAGGGCAGAAAGAGAAAAAGGACTGAAAAGAGAAAGATTAAAAAAGAGAGAAAGAAAAAGAAAAAAGAGAAAGTAAGACAGGAGAGACAGAGGAAGAGATGGGGAAGGAAGAAAGGAGGGAGGGACAGAGGAAAGGAGGAAGGGAGGGAGGAAGAAAGAAAGAAAGAAAGAAAGAAAGAAAGAAAGAGAGGAAGGAGGAACAGAGAAAGAAGTTGAGGGAAAAAAGAAAGGCATCCAGCTCTCTTTCATTTTCAAAACAAACTGTAAATATCCTGAAATCACGGAAGTGAGTTGAAGGTCATAAAAAAAATAATGAAAAAATACCAGCCCTCATTTCGTTCACAATTAGCACACATTCAGGTTCAAAAATTCAGTATATTATACAGGTTTTCTGGGTGTAGCCAAGTCCTCCCCCTTCCCCTTTGCTCCAGGGAAAGAAACCCCCCCAATGCTAATTTTTACCACTCCTCTTCTCCACCCAGCACCAGAGACCCAGGTGGTGGGGGGGGAGCAGGATGAGGAGCCCAAAAATCATACATGATTTCCCCCCTCACCCTTCCCTTTTTAGGTTTTTGGTCTAGGCCCCCATCAGAAAGCCAACAAACACTCATGAAAAGACAAGGTGGAAAGTGTGAAGACACAATAATGGTGCGATTGTCAACACAAGTCAAGATTCTTCCCTCTGAGCTTTGCTCTTTTTTTGGGCCAGGATAGAAAACAGAGGGAGAGTGAAATAAAAAAAGGATTTTTTTCAAAGGGGTGGACAGGCCCAAGATGAAGCCAGGATATTCCTCCCAACCCAATTTCATTCCCTATAATAGCATAACATCCAAGGGGGCTGGAAGGCACCCTAGAGGTCCTCCAGTCCAACCCTGACCCCTCCCTTGCCATGTTGGGGAGGGCTAGTCCCTCTACCTTCCACTTTCTGAACCAACCCTGGGGGGCTGGCGGCAGCGGGAAGAAGACTTTTCAGGAGGAAAGACCCCCATCGTCCCCAACCAGGGGAAGAATGGGAATTGTAGTCCAGACCTCAAAGCAAGGGAAAGGTTTTTGATTCAGCTGGAGACTCGCAGGTGGTTGTGAGGAAGGGGGGGAGGGAGGGACAACCTGTGTTTATTATTCATTTGATATTTATCAGGGACTATAGCTGCCTGCTGTCTCTAATAAATGCCGGAGGAAGGGAATTAGAGAAAGGAGAAGATTAAAGGAGGTGGAGAAGACAGGAAAGAATATCAAAGGATTTTAAAGCAAGGGAGGGAGGAGGGGGGTGTCCCAGGACCCCAGAAGGGAACTGGAGGGTGGGGGAGTAGAGAGGCACATGGGTGTCACTCTCCACTTTGGAAATGCAAAAGGGTGATTTGGAGCAAGCCCAGCCTACCTTATAGGGTGGTTGTTGGGTGTATTGGGGGGAAGGGGTCACGTTAAGAGAACCCCCCCGTCAGGTGACTGGAGGACAGCCTTGTGAAGAGGGAGGGAGAGAGAGAGAGAGAGAGAGAGAGAGGTGACCTGTGAACCAGGAAGGGGCAAGCTCAGAAAAAACTACAAAGCTCATCATCCTCAGCCTGATTACAAAGCTCATCAGCCTGACAGGAAAGGGTGGCGCTGGGTCACCTGGTAAGGGAGGGAAGGAGGCAGGGAGAGAGAAAGAGAGCCAAGAATGGACCCCAGAGAGCAAGGCCAGGGCAGGAACAGGGGGAGCAGGTGGAAGAGGATGCAGAGTTCACCTGGACAGGTGTGCTGGGTGAGTTCTAAGAAACACTTAGAATAGACAGGTAACTGATCCTCCCAGGAGTGAGGAGATAAGGAGGAAGGGGAGGAAGGAAGAAGGGGAAGAGAAGGAAAAAGGAAAAGAGATATAGGGGGAAAAGAAGGAGGAAGGGGAGGGGGAGAAGGGAAAGGAGGAAGAGGAGAAGGAAGAAGAGGAGGCAGAGAAGAAGCGGAGGAGAAGGGGAAGAAGAAAGATGGAGAAAGAGGGGAGAGGGAGGGAAAGGAGGAAGGGGAAGCAGGAGAAGGAACAGGAGGAAGAAGAGGAGAAGTGAGGAAAAGAAGGAGGAAGGGGAAACAGAAGAAAAGGAATGGGAGGAAAAGGAGAAGGAGGAAGAGGAAGGGAATAGGGGGGGGAGGAAGAAGAGCGGTGAGGGGAAGGAAGAAGAGAAGGAGGAAGAGGCAGGAGAGGGAAAGAAGAAAGGAAGGGGGGGGGGAGAGCAGGGGAAGAGAAAGGGAAGGAGAAAGAGGGAAGGGAAGAGGGGGAGGACGGGGAAGAGAAGCAGCACCAAGCAAGGCAACCCCCTCTCCGCCCCTCCCGATCCAAGCAACCGCAGAGGCGCGCCCTCCTCCGTCTCGCCCGCCGGGCTCCCTTCCCACGACCCCCTTCCAACGCCGCGTGTCAGCCCAACTCCCTCCCCCACGACCCCCTTCCCCAGGTGAGGGGGGGGGGGCTGCAGGTGAGGCCGAGGGCCGGGCTCACCTTGGCGAAGTACAGCATCCACAGCTCGTAGAGCCGCTCCTTGGAAGCCATCGCGGAGCGCGCTCTTCCCAGCCAGGCTCGCTCGCCCGCCGCGCTCGGTCGCTCTAACCCCGGTCGGGCAGCGCTGCCGGCCGCCCTCCCTTCTCCATGCCTCGGCTCCCGGATCCGGGCTGCGCTCCGGAGCTGCTGGCCAGCCCCGCTCGCTCCTCCTCCTCCTCCTCCGCCGCCGCCGCCGCCTGATTCGCAGCCCGGCCGGGCTCCGGGGAGGCGCAGCGGGCGGAGCGCAGGTGCGCCCCTCGGCCGACCCGCAGCTCCGCCCGCGTTCACACGACCCTCCTCCGACGGGGAGGTTGCCCTGCGCGCAGGTGCCTTTGTTTCCCCGGGAGGACGCGTGACGGTGCGAAGGGAGGGCGCCTTCCGGGGTCCACCTGTTGTGGGAATGCAGTGATCCGGGTTTGGGTGAGGTGGAGGCTGGGAAGAACGGGGTCCCCATCACGGAAGCCACCATAAGGTGATTTTTTAAAAAAAATATTTTTCACAGTTAGGAGCATAAGGTGTTGTGTGAAGCACAGTCACGAATTTTTTAGGGTTTTTAGAGTTAGGGGGCTAAAGTATTGTGAAAGGATGAACCTTTCTGGTTCCATTGTTTTGTGTGAATACAACTCCCTGAGAACGTATAGGTAGGCTTGGGATAGGAGGGCAATTCCCCATTATGGAAATACTCTCATGTTTTAGTCTTGCAAATACAGTTATTAACCACTTAAGAGTTAGGAGGCAAAGGACATTGTGTGATAGGATGAATCATCTGGGTTCTTGTGTGAATGCAGCTCTCCTGGGCTGCAGGCTCAGTCTAATAGGAAACAGATTCCCATTATCGAAATACTGTAAATTAGTTTTAGGCTTGCAAACACAGTGATTTATTGTTTAAGGGTTACACATACAGGGTGTTGTCCAGAAAGATGTCCCTTCCAGGTTCCGCTGTTATGTGAATGCAAATCTCTCTGGGGGTGCAAGTTTGGGCTAGGTAGGAGAAGAGAAGCCTCCTTTGCTGAAATACTGTAAGGTTTTAGTCTTGCAAATGCAGTCATTCATCATTTAAGGGTTAAGGGCACAGGGCATGGTGTGAAAGGATGCATCTTCTGGGTTCCATTTGTTGTGTGAATGCAACTATGAAGGAATGCAGGTGGTACCCTGATTCTCAGCATCTGGCAGGGTTTCAGGCTTGGAAATGCAGCCGTTAATCTTTGAAGGGTTAGGGGATCATGCTTGCTGGACCCCACTTTGTTCACACAAGCTTTCTCTCTGAGGGGGGCTACCACCTTCCACGCAGGTGCTTTTGTTTGCCTGGGAGAACACGCGACACAAAAAGGCAGGGCGTTGTGCAAAGGGAGACATCTTTCAGGTTCCATCTATTGTGTGAATGCAACTATTCAGGGGTGCAGGCCTTGGACCCCAATTTCTCAACACTTGGCAAGGTTTCAGGCTTAGAATTAAACTTTATATGGTTTATAACTAGAAGTATGCCAATATAATCAACAAGATTATAAATAAGCTAACGTAAAGATAAGCTTGATTAAAATGATTGTTGTACCCTTATTGTTATTAGTATATGTTATTATTTCCTCCCCTCACTTTTCTTTTGTAGAGGATATGCCCCGACAATACACTATTCAAAATGTTTACATGTGAATAATAATAATAAAAATTAAACTTTGAAGGGATAGGGTTAGAGATGCACTCAACTGAACTCTGCTGTGTCTATTCACAAGACCAGAGGTCTCCAAACTTGGCAACTTTAAGACTTGTGCACTTCAATGCCCAGAATTTGAAGTGCACAAGTTTTAAAGTTGCCAAGTTTACGACCTCTGCACAAGACCCTCTTCTCCGAGAGTGTCTGTGGAGAGAAATTTTCAATCATCTAGTTTGTGGTTATCCCAAAGGTGCTTTTTTAATTTTTCTTTGAAGACATTTCACTTCTCATCTAAGGAGCTTCTTCACTTATGACTATAGGGTGGGGAATGGTCTTCTCCCAGAGATGCCCCTCTCTAGTCAGGTGCCTTTGTTGCCCCTCTCTGGCTGAAAGACCCCAGCACAGACAAGCATAGAGCGTTTTGCGAAGGAATCCATCTTCCAGGGTCCACCTGTTGTGTGAATGCAACTCCTTGGGAATGCAAGTTTGGGCTAGGAAGACAGGGACTCCCATTATGGAAATGATATAAAGATTCAGACTTTCAAACATAGCCATGAATCTTTTAGGGTTAGGGTTAAGATTGGGTTGCACCTACCACACCCCACTTTGTCCATCCATACGACTGTCCTCTCCAAGCGATAGTCCTCTCTGCTGAAGTGCCTTTGTTTTCCTGGATAGGTGAATGCCTAGCACAGGTCATTGTGTGAATTGTGGAATCATATGCCTGGAAGGGGCCCTGGAGGTCCTCTAGTCCAACCCATGCTCGAGCAGAAGACCTCATATCATCCCAGTCAAGTAGTTATCCAATCTTTTCTTGTAACCTCCAGCAATGGATCACCCACAATTCTGGAAGGCAGGCTATTCCATGAATTCATCCCATCTTCTGGGTTCTGTCTGTTGTGTAGATGCAACTATTTGAGGGTGCAGGGTTGGTCTAGGAGAGGGACCCCAATTTTTCAGCACCTGGAAGGGTCGGGGTGGGGAAACTGGAAACGGGTGGCCTGCAGGCTTTCCTGAGAAGGGAATTGAAACGTCAAGGACGACAAGTAGAAATGCCGGTGTTCTCAATTGACGGCCACAACTGAGCCCAAAATTTCCATCGCTAAACCAAGACATTTATTAACTGAGTTTTGCCCCACCTTACGACCTTTCTTACCACAGTTAAGTGAATCATGGCAGTTTTGAAGTTAGTAACACGGTTGTTGCACAAATTTGACTTATTTGAACTAAATGTATTTTGCATTTTGAAGGGGGTTCAAGATTTAACATGGATTTCACTTCAGACCACAATTGAAAGAGGATTTTCTGTTGCTAAACGAGGCAGTTGTGGAAATGAGTCACACTCAATTTTTAACTTTTTTTTTTCCCCATGGTGGTTAAGCGAATACATCAGTTGTTAAGTGATTCTGGCTTTTCCACTGATGTTTGCTAGTAGGAAGGTCGCAAAAGGGGATCGGCGTGACCCTGAGACACTGCAGTCATCATAAATATGAGCCAATTGCCAAGCCTCCAAATTTTACTCACGTGTAACGGCTGCAACGGTTGTGTGAAAAAAAATCATAATTTACTTTTTTCAGTGCTTGTATCAGTTTGAATGGTCCCTAAAACAGACCATTGTAAGTCAAGGACTATCTGTACATGGCATGGGAGTAGGGGGAAATCCTAAGGCAGAGGTGGGTAATTATGGCCCCTTTACAACTTGTGGACTTCAACTCCCAGCATTCCTGAGATGGCATAATCATGACAATTCCTGGGCATGGCTGGGACAGGAATTCTGGGAGCTGAAGTCCACAGGTTGTAAAGGGGCCATTGTGGCCCATCCCTGTCCTAAGGTGTTCCTGCTAAGACAATTAGAATGGTGTCTTTCACAATTGGCAGCTTTAAAATGGATGGGCTTCGACTCCCATAATCCCCAGCCAGCATGGCTGGCTGGGGAAATCTGGGAAGTGAAGTGCATCCATCTTAAACTGGCCAAGCTGTAAAGAAACATCGAATTTTAGTCTCTGTTCCGCAGCTATAACCCATTCTACAGCCTTCCCGCACTCTGCATATGTTCACAGGACTCTTCCAACGATTCATTCTGAACCTACAAACTTTTACGCCTGGAGCGATGCGCTCGACGCTCGGCTGGCCGCCCTTGGCGTCATCGATCGGCGATTCTGCTCTCGTTCGGAGCGGCCAGCATGCGCGTTCCTCCGACGCGCGTGCGTAGTAGGCCCGAAGATGGCGACCGAGGCCGGCGGTTTGCAGGAAGAGGCGCTGCGGCGAAGGGAACGACTGAAGGCGCTGAGGGAACGTACCGGAGCGGGCAGAAAGGTAAGGCGGGCCGCGAACTGGCTCGGAGGGTCGGGAAGCGGCTGTGGAAGCTCGTCTGGTCTGAAGAGGAAGGCCCGAAGCGGGAACTGGCTCTCTGGTGACGTCACTGTGACGCCTCTGGCGCATGCGTATTGTCAAACGGGGACTACAAAGCCCATCCCCGTGGCAGGGTCGCCACCCCGTGTTCCTTGTGCTTTGTCGGCCATTTGCATTATCTTCTTTGGACCGGGAAAGCGATACCTGGCCCGAGGTTGGGGACTACAAAACCCATCAACCCCTTGCCTACATTGTGATGGCTAGCAGCGATCTCTCCCTTTAGGTTGTGGGTGTTCTTTTATTATTAGATGTTTTTCACTTAATGGCTGCAGTGATTCGCTTAACAGCCACAGCCCAATTTGTGAAAGGAGGCATGATTCACTTAGTAACCATCTTGGTTAGCAACAGAAACCCTGGTCCCACTTGTGGTTGTAAATTGAGGAATACCTGCAGTTAAGCTAAAAGGTTTTTTTAAACTTCCATCACCTTAAAGTGGGTGGACTTCAACTCCAGAATCCCCAAGCCACTTATTTTTGCAGTGATATTAATGTTAATCTAACACCGCAGTCGTTAAACAAATACAGTGGTCTGTAATATGTTTTTTGCCAGAAGCAGGTAGTCCTCGACTTAACAACAGTTCATCCAGTAATCATTCAAAGCTATGACGCTGAAAGAGTGACTTATGACAGTTGCTGCATCCCCCTGATCATGTGATCAAAATTCAACTAATTGGCAACCGACTCATATTTACAATGGTCGCAGATGAAACCTTCTGATGAGCAAAGTCAATGGGGGAGCCAGATTAACGATCATGTTACTTAACAACTGCTATGATTCACTTAACTAGGGTAAGAAAGGTCATAAAAATGGGGCACAATTGTCTTGCTTAGCGTCAGAAATTTTGGACTCAATTGTGGTTATAAGTCAAGAACTGCATTATTATTTCGATTCTGAAATATTTTGTCTACTTTAGAGGTAGTCCTCAGCTCATAACTGTTCACAGGGAGGAGGGGGTCAAGCTATTTTCTAAAGCTCCTGTAGGCCAGGCAAGGAATAATGGATGGAAACTGAACAAGGAGAGATTTAATCTGGAAACAAGGAGAAACTTTCTGACAGGGAGAACAATCAACCAATGGAACAGAAGTTGCCTTTGGAAGTTGTGGGAGTTTCGTCCCTGGAGTTTCATCCAGAAGAGACTGGACTGCTATTGGTCAGAAATGGTGTAGAGTCTCCCGCTTGGGCAGGGGGTTGGACTAGATGGCCAACAAGGTCCCTTCCAACTCTGATTATCTGTAATTTAGTGACCGAAGTTAACAATAGCACTGAAAAAAGCAGCTTATGACTGTTCTTCACACTTACGACTGTTGTAGCATCCCCATGTGGTCACATTAAATCAAAATTCACATGCTTGGCAACTGACTCATCGTTATGACAGTTGCAGAGATCTGGGGGGTGTCCTGTGATCACAAAATCAGTGGAGAAACCAGATTAACAACCATGTTACTTAACAATGGCAGTGATTCATTTAACAACTGTGGCAAGAAAAGTCACAAAACGGAACAGAATTCACGGTCTCACTCAGCAATCGAAATGTTGGGCTCATTTGTGGTTGTAACTTGGAATGCTAAGTAAGTGAGGATTACCTGTCATGATGCAAGCCCCTGTCTGTATTTTTTTTTGTGACCAAATATCAGACTGAAACACCTAAAGGGATGTAGTTTCCTTTTATGGCATCGCAACACAATTTGTCAGCCATCAAACTTTTTGTTGACATTCATGCCCTGAACAATCTACCATCCCCACTCTGTTTACGTTTCCTGAAATCAACCTAAAACTTTACTAGGCAAACTGTTAAATAAACCATGAATGGCAGGGAAGGTGGTTTATATTGTCAGGTGAGCCTGAAGGATCTGTTTACACTTTACATGGATAATTTATAGCATTCTGGCCTCCAGATGTGCATGAGAGGGAGGAACATGTTGGCCAATCCTTGAATCTTAGCAACTTTCTTTTTCATGAAAAGACAAAATTGATTCATGCACACAACAAACAATGGCTGGAACATATGAATTTGGTGCGAATAAATTTTGAATCGTGTGAAATTTCCCTCCGTATCTTTGAACCAAATGCAGTTTGAATCTTCAGATGGGTTGAAGATTCAGCATGCACTTTAATACAGGTAGTCCTCATCTTATAACCACAATTGAGTCAAGAATTTCCATTGCTAAGTGAAGCAATTCTTAAATGAGTCACATCCATTTTTACCCCCCCCCTCTTTTTTTTTTTTTTAACCAGATCACTGCAGTTGTTAATAAATTGGTTGTTAAAGAAATCTGGCTTCCCCCTTGACTTTGCTTGTCAGAAGGTCACAAAAGGGGATCACCCCTGGAAACTAAATATCAACCGGTTGCCAAATGTCTGAATTTTGATCACGTGACTACGGGAATGCAGTGACGGTTGTAATGTGAGGACTGGTCATAAGTCATTTTTCTCAGTTCTGCTGCAACTTCAAATGGTCGCTAAATAAATAGTAAGTTGAAGACTACCTATAAAGACTCTCTTGAGGCAAGTTGGATTCTTGATAATTGAACACATATCTTTTTTTCTTGTTTTATTTATTTGTGATGGATATTTTGTTGAGGAGCATCGCAGTTACACTGAGAGTAGAGACAAGACCCCACTGAAACAAGGACACCATGTTGGGTACAGAACTTGATCAGAGTAGAGCAATGCTGACGAGGAAGGTCAAAATGTGGCACTTTTTGTGTGTGGGGTCATCTAACTGCCTGTATCTGTGCGTTCAGCATCCCATTGGGCTTTCCACTGTGTTGATGTCAAACTTGTTGCGCAGTTGTTGAGCGAGTGCCAGAGGGTGCTTCCTGGATTTAAACCTGCCCATTGATAGATGAGGAAGATCAGCATGCACAGGAAGAAGTGGGTTCCTCATAATTTTGTGGTGCTCCTTCACTGAGGCTTCCTGCCTTTGTAGAGCTGGGGGGGGTACTGTGTGGCTCAAGACGGGGAGCCAGCAAGCAGGAGTAGATTTGATGCCATCGATCTTGCTCACGTGGCAACTATTAAGCCAAACGGGGGGTCAGTATTAAGCTGTGGAGTAGACCAGCCCTAGTGCTAATATTTTGAGGGTAGAGGCTGAGGCTCCCCATCTTGATTCCCTTAGTTTCTGGATGCCCATCCAGAGCTTACACAGTCCCAATTTTTTTTCAACACAGACAATCCCAGTCCTTGAATGGCCAGGTGGACGGGACATTAACATTTGAACCACGATAAGCCCATGCATTTGCCATACGCTAAATAAATAAATGAATATTCATGTGTAACAAGCTTCCACTCTTTTTACGAATAACTCAAGGCAAAGAACATATCCAACGTATTTTCCTCCTCCTATTTTTTCCCCTAGCAATCCTGTAAAGAGAGTTGGGCTGAGAGAGAGGAAGTGGCCCAAAGTCACCTAGATGGGTTTCAGGTCTAAAGTGGGACTAGAATTCCCTGTCTCCTAGTGATTGGCCTGAAGTCATCCATTTGGCTTTCAGGCCTAAATCAGAACTCCCCATTTCCTGGTGATTAGCCCAAAGTTACCCATCTGTCTTTCAGGTGTAAGGCGGGTTTCCAACTCACAGTCTCCCACTTTCTAGCCTGCTGCCTTAACCACTTGACCAAACTGCCTCCCTCTTTTTCTTCAACCACAGTTTGGAAGTCCTGTTATCAGTTAGGAAGTGGAATCACCTTAATATTTTCCTGATCACAGCAACAACATTATTTTCCCTTTGCTGCGAAGCAAAAGAGGCTCATTTCAACTGCCAGTTCTGGAAATCTTGTGATCTTGTGGAAGTGAGCTAAACTCACAACAATCCCCAGCGTGGGTGCCTGGGGGTTTCTTCTTTTCACAGGGAGAGGTACACAAGCAAACCCATGAAAGGGTGTGTGATTTTCCTTTTGATTGCAGGCTGCCTCCCCCACCCACTCACCCTGGCACATAAAATCTGGTATTATAAAATCCATCTTTGTCTGACCTAAAGCCTGGAAATTGTGGCTGGCAGCAAAATGGGAGTTTAGAACACCTGCTAACTCCTCTGTTTCTTGGTGTGTGCAGGTAGTTCTTGACTTAGGGCCACAGTTTGAGCTGTGGTCATAAGTCATAAACTTTCCATTGCTAAATGGCATGACAGTCTTTAAGTGGGTTTTACCCAGTTTTAAAGCCTTGCCACATTTGATAAGTCGATCACTGCAGTTGTTCATTTAGTCACAAAGTTGTGAAGGGAATCTGGCTTCCCCATTGACTTGGCTTGTCAGAAGGTCGCAAAAAGGGATCAAGTGGTCTCTGGGGACACTACAACCATCATAACTGTGAGTCAGTTCTCAAGCACGTAAGTTTCGATCACGTGATCATGGGCATGCTGTAAGTGTGGAAAAGCACATTTTTCAATGCTATTAAGTTTGAATGGTCACTAAAGGAACTCCTTGTAAGTCGAAGACTACCTGTGATCTCATTTTTCCTCTGTCTCCTGATTTTTTGCTTTTGACCCTTGCTGTTTTAGCACATCCTTCTTGTGACTCATGTTGGTTGAAAATGTTGCTTGAAAAAGGGGGAATGGAGCTTCTGGACTTTTTTCAAAAATATTCATATGTCTCTTAAAATAGCCTGGGTTATAAATATAACTAGGTTGAAGTTGACATATTTTGGTGACTGGTTCCACAATCCAGGGCAATTCCTAGTCAAGTTTCAGTTGTTATTTTCAGAAAAGTTTATGCAGATGTTTGGATTTTACTTAGCAGAAAATGCCTGTGTGCAACCCTTTGAAAATTGTTGGATGTTTTCAAGATGACATCCTCTGAATTCAGTGGCTGCTTCTGCTGGGTAAATTTATCTTTAAAACTCAGAGAGCTGGTTTGGTCTAGTGGTTAAGGCACCGAGCTTAAGTAGGATAGTGAGTGAGTTCTAGCCCCACTTTAGGAATGAAAGCCAAATGGGTGACTTTGGATCAATCACCAGGAGACATGAGTTCAAGTCCCATGTTTGGTGTGAAAGCTGGCTGAGTGACTTTGGATCAATCACCAGGAGACGGTGAGTTCTGGTCCCACTTAAGTTTGAAGTCCAGCTAGGTTGCTTTGGGCCAGTCCCTCTGTCTCAGCCCAACCCACTGCAGAGGGCTTTTGTTTTAAGGAAAACAAGAAATGGAAGATGTGTTGGATATGTTGTTAATGTTCTTTGTAACAAAGGTGGGATATAAATCATTAAATAAATCCATTCTGAAGTCAAGTATAAACTACTGGCCTGAATTCCAATCAGGATATAAATCTTTAAGGCAGCTCTTCCCGAGTATTGAATATTTATCTTGGATCACAGGCAATCCTCAGCTTACAACCATTCATTTAGTGACTTCCTGAGGTTACAGTGGCACTAACTACAACCAGTCCTCACACTTATGATTTGCAGCATTATGAGATCGCAGTGTCATATGTTATCCCCTTTGGTAACTTTCCGATCACCACAGTCGATGGGGAAACCAGATTCAGTTCACAACCGTGGGACGAACTGAACAACTGCTTGGATTCCCTGACAAAAAAGGTTGCAAATCTGTGGGGTGAGATTGATGTAACAACTGTCTCGCTTTGCAACAGAAATGTTGGGCTCAGTGGTAGTCGTAAGTCAAGGACCACCCATGACTCAAAGCCACAAATTAAATCTGAAGGGGGCAAGAACAGTGGAAAGGGGTTATTATTATGCAGGTGCACAATACCTAACTAAACAATTTCCAGAGGAGGGGGTAGGTGGTGGGCCTGAGCTTCCCATATGGCTGGGGATCCTGGGAGTTGAAGGTCCCACGTCTCGAATTAGTCCAGGTTGGAA
The DNA here is from genome assembly GCA_015471245.1 of Laticauda colubrina. Classification (NCBI taxonomy): domain Eukaryota; kingdom Metazoa; phylum Chordata; class Lepidosauria; order Squamata; family Elapidae; genus Laticauda; species Laticauda colubrina. The sequence continues at coordinate 15,017,303 of BLBF01000048.1, read as the reverse complement.
ACATTGGCTGTGAGATACGATAAGAGCTCTTTTGAAATCCTATTTTGTCTAATTGGATGAGATTAGATTAAAGTTAGGCTTTATCCTCTTTTCAGACATGTCACACACACACACACACACACACACACACACACACACACACTAATCTACATCACTTTTCCCCAGCCTGATACCTTCTACAGGTAGTCCTTGACTTACCAAGAGAATTGAGCACAAAATTTCTCTTGCTAAGTGAGACAGTTGTTAAATCACATTTGATAACCTTCCTTGCCACAGTTGGAATCCCTGTAGTTCTTAAGTTAGTCACAAGTGAATCCACCTTCCCCATTGACTTGGCTCATCAGAAGGTCACAAAAGTGGATCACGTGACACACACACACTCACAAACACACACACACCAGGGACACTGCAACTGTCATTAAAAACAAGCCAGTTGCCAAGCATCTGAATTTTGATCGTAACCATGGGTGATGCTGCGATGGTTGTGGAAAAAAATATGGTCCTAAGTTTACGTCTTTTTCAGGGCTATTGTAGCTTTGAGTGGTCACTAAATGAACTGATATAAGTTAAGGACTAATGTTCATGTTTTAAGGCCGCAGCCCCCACCGTCCTGCCTCCAGCATGCTCTGGGATCCTGGGAATTATAGTTCTGACACCTTTGGAATTGGAGAACCTTAACCATAGCCAGCCAAAGGAAATTTGCACGTTCTTCACCCTGATGGGAAACTCCCATCTCAGTGGACTGGGCTGGTGACCAGGTGTGCTTGTGGTTCATTGTGCAGAGTCACAAAAAGTCCCTAGAAGCTCTCGTTTAGTCTACCAACTGACATCCAGGTATATTTGTCCCAGAAAATGCACAGAAGAGAAAAATCTAAACTTTATTTCAAATCTCATTACATACAGTCTATCCCTTTTTTCTTTTTCCTGATAGAATCATGGAATAATAGAGTTGGAAGGGACCTTGGAGATTATCTAGTCTAGACCCCTGCAGAAGCAAGACACTTTATACCATCCTGGATAGACCCCAGATTCTTCTTGAAAACCTCCAGCTATGGTTTATCCCGCCTTACAAAATATCATCTAATATTCCTTCTTCCTCCAGTTTTCCCCACAACACCACCACTGTGAGTTGGGTTGGGCTGAGAGGGAGGAAAACCCAGTGATTTTTCCTGCCTAAAGTGGGATTAGAACTCACTGTCCTTTGATGATTGTTTTCATGTCTAATGTGGGACTAGAACTCACCTCCTGGTGATTGACCCAAACTCACCCAGTTGGTGTTCATGTCTAGTATGGGACTAGAACTCACCTCCTGGTGACTGGCCCAAAACTACCCAGCTGGCTCTCATATTTAAGGTGGGTCTAGAACTCACCGTCTCCTGGTGACTGGCCCAAAGTGACCCAGTCAAGTTTCATACTTAAAGCAGGACTAGAACTCACAGCCCCCTAGTTTCTAGCCTGATGTCTTGCAGATGCTAGATTCCTGCTCTTCATCAACCATGACTCCTGTCTCCTCCTAATTCAATGCTTCGAATAAAGGGGGGGAAATGCAGCTTGGGAAAATCAGGCTAGCAATGAAATGATTTATTTACAAAATATAGTTCTGTATGGAGAAAGTGAGCCTAGAGGCACCTTAATTTCCTTTCCTGTTTTTTTGTGACAACAAAATATAACCACCACCACCACCCCAATGGATTTGCACACACTTTTCCAAGGTGACTTTCCAAATTTCCACCTCAGGGTCATTGACTAAGTGATCCAGCTTGGCCAGGATTAAACCACCTCTGTTCTAACCGCCCCACTTCTTTTATTTCCAAAACTACCACCTGTTCCATTTCGCTCTCAGCAAAAGGTGGAGAAAGGTTTTGGGTTTGGCCCAGAAGATCTGACAAGCCTTGAAAACTTGCAGTTATATTTTTAAACTGGTTGGCGCCAGCCGGAGCCTCGGTATAAATAACTAAGTGAAGGGAGGATTAATTGCACATAAACCCAGAGCAAAAACCAGTAGCTTTAAGCACAGGACAGTTTACAAGGGCTAGCAGAATTAATGGCACGCAGAGCCACATTCCACCGACCTAACAGTGGACCTGTTTTTGCCCCCTTAAAATTTAACCTCTTGGTTTTTGTAAGTAGTCCTTGACTTACAACAGTTCATTTAGTGGCCATTTGAAATTACAACAGCACTGGGGAAAAGGGACATACGACTGTTTTTCACACTTAACCGTTGCAGCATCCACATGATCAAAATTTGGCCCCATGGCAACTGACTCATATTTAGGATGGTCGCTATGTCGTGGAGCTCAGGTGATTGATTCCCTTTTGCGCCCTCCTGACAAGCAAAAGCCGATGGGGGAAGCCCAGATTCGCTTAACACCCGTGTACCAAACTGAACGACTGCAGTGATTGGCTTAACGATTCCGAGAAAGATCGTAAAATGGTCCCAAGCTCACCTAACAACTTTCTCGGTTAGTGACAGAAATGTTGGCCTCCATTGTGATCCTAAGTCAAGCACTGCTTGTATTGGTAGATGCCTATTAGTTGTAATTTTAAAAGTTTGGAGCCAAGCAAGCAAACTTGTTCCCTGCTTGGAAAAATGATTAGTGATGATTAATTGCAGAAAATGATCAACTGCAGGAAAAAAAAAAAAATTCACGTACGGATCTTTCTTTGCACCCAAGCTGTAACGTTTTAATTGACGTGTGCAAAAGCACGCCCGCATCCACAAGGGGCAACGAGAAACGGACGTGTTCCATGAGTGTGTGCCTCCGAAGTTAACACAAACAGGCCTGCAGGTGAATTTTGCCAGTCAGAGTAGAGCTTTGCCACTTTCCCCCTGCAAAGAGGTTGCTGTGAGGAATGATTGTTTTATTTTTATTTTATGGAGGAGCCTAGCAATTGGCACCCTCCTGAGCTGAGTTCACACTGGCAGCAGGGGTGAAAATGCAGGAAACAGACGCCCACCAAGAGGCCCTCTGAGATGCGCTTTTAACACAAAAGTGATAGGAAGCCCTCGAATTTCCTCCCCGGGTGAGTTGTATCTTGGCTCGCCTTGGAGGCATTGTTCCTTTTGATATCCATTCAGGTTGTCCTTGGAAAGTTTATACACACAATTTTAAATGTAAAATGATTTGTGTAATTCAAAAGGTCCCTCTGTCTTTTCGCAGTGCTTGAAAATCAAGGAGTCTTGCAAACAACAACAATAACCACCACCACCCCCCGTTGTATTTCCGGTCCATACAGGGGCCAGAAGCAGTGCTCGGCTTAACGACCACAGTTGAGCTCCAAATTTCCCTGCCTAACCAAGATGGTTGTTAAGTGAGTTTTGCTCCCATTTTGCCGCCTTTCTTGATACAGTTGTTAACTGAATCACTGCAGTGGTTGAATTAGTTACACGGTCGTTAAGTGAATCTGGCTGCCTCCTTGACTTCACTTGGTGAAAGTGTGTGAAACCCGGAAACACGCCAGTTTTGCCATGATAACGCCTGCCGCTAAACGAACGGTTGCAAATGAAGGGCTGCCCATAATTGCTTTTTTGTCCTTGGATGGGGGGGAGGAATGGGACAAGCGGCTTTTCTCAGCCTCCCTGTTCTCTCCAGCCCTGCTCCCCCCACCCTCCCAAAGTGAGGGGCTACCTCCCCTCCCGGTAACCTGGTAAGGTCTGACCAGGCGGCCCTTCTCCCCTCCCTTATCTCTGACCCTGAAAATGACAGGGGGGAAGGAAGGATCGGATTGCGGGGTGGTGGTGGTGGTGTTATGGGTGTGCAGGAGAGGCACATTAAGCATTCTCATTCAGCATTAAAGGGACAGGGGGGCCCCTCTGGAGAGGCCAGTCAGGGGAAGGGAGGGAGGGAGGGAAGGACAGAAGGAAAAGGGAAGGAGGAAGAGAAGAAGGAAGGAAGAAGAGAGAAGGGAAGGTGGGAGGAAGAGAAGAAGAAAGGAAAAAGAAAGGGAAGGTGGGGGGTATGGAAGAAAAAAGGAAAGGAAAGAGAAAAAAGATAGATAGATAGATAGATAGATAGATAGATAGATAGATAGATAGATAGATAGATAGATAGAGTGAGTTGATCGATCGATCAGGAGGTTGGACTAGTTGATCTCCAAAGACCCTTCCAACTCTGTCACAGGTATTTATGATGGCTGCAGTGTCCAGGGGCTGACGTGATCCCCTTTTGCGCCCTTCTGATGATAGTCAGTGGGGAAGCCATATTCACTTCATGACATGTTACTAACTTAATGACTGCAGTGAGATCGGTTGTCAAATGGGCCAAAAATCCCTTAACCACCACCCCCTCACTTAGCGTCAGACCTTTGGGGGCTCCAGTGTGGTCATAAGTCAAGGAGTACCCATGTCCTGTTTATTCTCTTCTTTCTTTTTTCCTCTCTCTCTCTCCTTCCTTTGTTCTCTCCCTCCCCAGCAAAACGAGAGTGAGGCTCCGCAGGTGAAGCTACTGAAAGTCAACAGCCGGGAGGAGGAGGAAGAAGACGCCCCCAAGCACAAGTGAGTCTCTGGTTATTCTCCTCGTAGGGGGGGGGGGGGGGGCAGGGGGGGGGGCAGGGAGAAAAAACAGATCAGGAAAGTTTGACTGCACCAGGACATAGTTTACAGAGATAAGCCCTAGCAACCGTATCTTGGCAAGTCTCCTTTTGTGTTTGGAAACACCCAACTGAAATTTTTTTAAAAATTAAAATATGTATATTTTAAAACAGTCCCTTCCTTCTCCTTGAATCCCATCCTGTATTTTGCAAGTCTCAGTTATGTTTAAAAACACAAATTGAAAAATATTTTTATTTTAAAAAAAATATCTTTAAAAAATCCCTTCTCAGAGGGTCAGCTTGAATCCCATGTGGTGTCTTGGCAAGTCTCAATTGTATTTAAAAACACCCAATTAAAATTGAAATTCTTGACAAAATTATCTTTGAAAAGTCCCTTCCTTCTCATTGAGTCAGGGGCTCCTTCCTTCCTTCCTTCCTTCCTTCCCTCCCTCCCTCCCTCTCCTTCCTTCCTTCCTTCCTTCCTTCCTT
>BLBF01000048.1:14970545-14989428 GCA_015471245.1 Laticauda colubrina | reverse complement strand
TCTTTCTTTCTTTCTTTCTTTCTTTCTTTCTTTCTTTCTTTCTTTCTTTCTTTCTTTCTTTCTTTCTTTTCTTTCTTCTCTCTTCCTTTTCTTCCTTCCTTCCTTTCTCTCTCTCTTACTTTTCCTTCCTTCCCTCCTTCCCAAAGTGACTGATGACCAGTCCTCACACTTATGACCATCAAAGTATTCCCCAGGGTCACCGGGTCAAAATTTGTGTCCTTGGCAACTGATAGGTATTTATGATGGTCACAGCCTCCCAGGCAAGGGTGGGATTCTACCGATTTGGACCAGTTCGGGTAAACTGGATATTAATTTTGCATCTGGTTTGCTGAACCAATATTTGAACCAACTGACTGGCCCCGCCCACCCTCCCCGCCCCTCCCAGGAATCTCCAGGTGGCCCATTTTGATGCAGGTAAGTGCAGGTCCGTGCAGAGGCAAATTTGGAAACGGGCCTGTTTCCGGCTTCCGGAGGCCCTCCGGAGCCTGGGGGAGGAGGCAGTTTTCGCCCTCCCAGAGGCCCGAGGGAAGCCTCCAGACTCTGGGAAAGGCAAAAAACGGCCCTCCCAGAAATTCCAGTCGGCCACACCCGGCATGGCCACGGCCACCCAGCAACCGGGCAGCAAACCGGTTGCTGGGATTTTGAGATCCCACTCCTGGTCCTGGGGTCCCTTTTGCAACCTCCCCTGCTAGCTTCCCACAAGCCAAGTCAAGGGGAGGAACCTGGATTTGCTTAACGGCCACATGATTCACTTAACAACTGCAGCGATTCACTTAACCATGGCAAAAGAGGGTGTAAAATCAGGGACAGCTTGTTAGGCAACTGCCTTGCTTGGGGATGGACATTCTGGCCCCAATTATGCTTCTAAATCTAGGATTATCTGAATGTGCATAAACAATATGCCAAATCAGGTTATGGATTTAACCCATTGCAGTGTTGGCACATTGTGCTAAGGGACCAGTTAAGCAAAGGTTCTGTGTTCAAATGATATCCTAACCCCCAAAAGACTGATGGCAAAATTGGCCAATGGTAGGAATGCAGCTCCTGGTTGGTTTTCAGCTAATTAATTAGCCAATGGATTACATCAGTCCTCGGGTTATAACCACAACTGAGCCCTAAATTTCTGTTGCTAAGGGAGATGGTTGCTAAATGAGTTTTGCCCTACTTTATGACCTTTCTTGCAAGAGTCGTTAAGTGAATCCCTGCAGTCGTTAAGTTAGTCACATGGTTGTTAAGCGAATCTGGCTTTCCCCCATTGACTTGTTGGAAGGTCACAAAAAGGGATCATGTCATCATAAATAGGAGTTTATGACGTCGTCATAAATACAGGTCAGTTGCCAAGGGTTTAGCTTTTGAACTTGTCATTGCAGTGAGGCTGTAAAATGTTTCCTCCCTGGAAACATCATAAGCCACAGTTTTAAGTGTCATTGTAACTTTGCCACTAAACGAACCATTGTAAATCAAAGAACTACCTGCATTTAATTTGTATGCAATTCATTCCCAAACACAATCCCAGTAGCCAGCAGCAGACAATACCTCTCGTCAAACCTCCACCTCCCAACTCAATCCCAAGCCTCAAGAATAAGAAATAAAGTCCATTTGCAGAAATAATAAAGGCACAACATTATTCACTCCCGTTGTGGGTGTGTTGTGTACAATCTGCCAATCTGACTTACAAATGGCCCAGAATTGCAGACAGATGCTTTCTCGGTGGGAGTCCAGAGAAAAGAGAAATGACAGTTTAAAGAAATATTAATTGTGTTGAAAAATATTGCAAGGGGGAAAACTTTTCCAGTGAATACGAAAAATGGCCTTTGACAACGATGTGTCTTTGCTGCAGAGGCACAAAATCTACTTGGGGGCACAAAAACAGCTATTCCTCAATTTACAACCGTTCATTTAGTGGCCGAAGGTACAACAGCATTGAAAAAAAAGGCATTTAGAACCGTTTTCTCACACTGCATCACCTCCGTGGTCACATGATCAAAATTTGACCGCTTGTCAGAGGACTCGTACTTACGACGGTTGCAGTGTCCTGGGATCCACATGTTCCCCTTCTGACAAGGAAAGACAATATTCATTTAACAACCATGTGGCATGAAACTTATCAACTGCAGGGATTCACTTAACAATAGTGGCATGAAAGATCGTAAAATAGGGCAAAATCCACTTAAGAAATGTCTCATTTAACAACAGAAATTTTGGGCTCAATTGCAGTCGAAAGTCGAGGGCTACCTGAATTCCAACTTGTTGAAAGTTTCCCACACGTCCTTAAACTCTGCTTCTTTAAAAATAGAACGAGGGAGAAGGCTTCGATCCCAGAGTGGTGGCATCCATTTTGACTTTTTTGCCCTCCTCCCAGGTAAAAAGCTCCTGGACCAGAAATAAAAACCCCAGTTTGATTCGTATTCATGTATGCGTGAACTGAAATTAAATGCAGCTAAAATGATTGCCAGGCAGGTTGATGTAATTAGCAGAAGGCAAGAATACTGTAATCCAATCCAGCAGTAATGATCAATATTCAATGCCGGTAATTAAATTGTATTTCCTTTAAACCAAATTAATATTATTTCTGCAAAAAAAGAACCAGGCAGTGTGGACTGGAGGCATCAGAAGGCTATCTTGACCATCTGAACCCCCCTGCCTGCAGACCCCTTGCTGGAATGAGACAAGACAGCCGCCAGATGTGGCCATCACACCTCTTGATTTTCAGGAGCACAACTGAGAAAGGGAATTTCTCCATTTCTCTCAAGTTCTCTCAAGACTGTTTCTTGGCTTGGGTGGACTCCAACTCCCAGAATCCCCCAGCCAGGATGCTTAAAGAGGGCAGGATTATGTCCCAGAATCCCCTGTGCTTTAAGAGGGGAGGACTCCAACTCCCAGAATCCCCCAGCCAGGATGGTCTAAGAGGGCAGGATTATATCCCAGAATCCTCCGTGCTTTAAGAGGGGAGGACTCCAACGCCCAGAATTGGTAGCTCCATCATGGTTTGTCTTTCTCTCACCATTCCTTGAACCTGCTGCTGGGAGAAAGGAGGTCTGGCCATAATCCTTACTGGCCGGAGACCAGTTGACGTGACGTCTGATGGTCACTCCAAAAACTCTCCCCAAATAGAGAACTTGAACACAGCCTATAGATTATTTCTTTGACTAGCCAGGCTGGGTTGCTCCACCGTTGCCTCTTTTAACCTTCCCTTCCAACCACGAATGTTGGCCGGAGGCGTTTCATTTCAGTCACGCTTGGTGTGGAAAAGATAGAGACCCTTTTGCACCCTGGTGTGGTTGTCGTTGCAGAACACACAACGGGAGAACTGTTAGTAACTCTGCATGTGAGGTTTGGCTAAGGTTAAGCTCGGTTAGGGGGTTATTTAGGGGTGGGTGGGGTGGGGGTTGGTCAATTGGGAACATGGTTTGTTTGGTCACCTGCACTAAGATAACAGAACCGGTTGATGCGATTCTCGCTGTGTTTTATTTTCTTTTTTGAAAAATCAAGCAGAGGAAATTGAAGTAATGCACGGCAAAGTATGTAAAATAAAATAATAAAATAATGCGAATTACGTAAAATAAAATACAATTAAGTAAATGAGTAAAGTTAAGTGAGGTATAAGAAAAGTAAAATAAAACAATTAAGTAAAATATAATAAATAAGTTAAAGTGAATAAAATAAAATAGAGATAAAGTAACTAAGTATAATAGAAAATAGAATTAGATGAGATAAAGTAAAGTAAGCAAAATAAAATAAGATAAAGTACCGGTAATTAAGTAAAATGAAATAATAAAATAAGATACAATAAGTAAAATAAAGAAAAATAAAGTCAGATAAAGTAATTAAGCAAAGTAAATAAAATAATAAAGTAAAATAAAGTATAAAGAAATAAAATAAAGTAAGATAAAGTAGGTAAGATAAAGTAATTAAGTAAAGTAAAATAATAAAATAAGGTAAGCAAAAAAGCTGTATCGAAATAAAGTAAAATATTAAGCAAAGTTAAATAAAATAATGATATAAATTTAGTAACATAAAATAAAGTAATTAAGTAAAGTAAAATAATAAAATAAGTTAAACAAAATAAAGTAAGATAAATAAAGCAAGTAAAATATAATAAAATATGTAAGTGAAATAAAGTAAAAGCAAAATAACATAATAAAATAAAACAATAAAATAAAATATAGTAATGTAGAAGTAATCCTCAATGTATGACCACGATTGAGCCCAGATTTTCTGTTGCTAAGCAAGATAGTTGTTCAGTAAATTTTGCCCTGTTTTACAACCTTTTTTGCCACAGTGTGGCAAGTGAATCACTGCAATTAAGTTAGTTGAATGGTCGTTAAGCAAATCCAGTTTCCCCATTGAGTTTGCTTGTCAGAAGGTTGCAAAAGGGAATCACGAGATCCTGGGACAATGAAACCGTCACTAATGCCAAGCCTCTGAATTTTGGTCACGTGCTGCAATGGTCATAAGTGTGAATAAATGATCCCTTTTTTCTGTGCCGTTGTAACTTCAAACGGTCATTAAACAGATACATGTGCATGCAGTATTAGTGAAAACTGTCAGAAGAATTTTTCCCTATTTTGCACAGGGGCATTTATTACGGATATTAATTTGAACTTAGAACTGAAGAAGCCTTTCAGGTAGGAAGTGAAACCTCTTCAAAGAAAAAAAATCAGAAAGTCCAGTTACCTCTTGGGAAAAAAAAGGGCACTTTTGGGACAATTTGAATTTATATCGATTCTCTACTACTACTACTACTACTACTACTATTATTATTAACTGAAAAGGCTTTTCCGTGCTCCTTACAAAGACGAGCAACTGAAGTTAGAGTTACGGTGATTTTGGCGCAAAAGGAAAACGAACCCAGAAGGAAGAGAGGAAAAAGGCAAACTTGATATAAGATTCATTGTTAATATTTTGGGTGGGGGCAGTTTGTGCCTTTTGCTTTGTTCCAGCTTTGAGGGATAAAATATTCCAATACTCAGAGATTTTCTTTCCCGGCTTATCCTGTGCATGCAGTACAATAGTCCCCAAATTACATCTGTTCATTCAGTGAGTATCTGAAGTTACAACAGCCCTAAAAGAAAAGACTGGTCCTCTCGTTTACAACCGTCGTAGCATCCTCACCATCATGGGTTTGAAATCCACCACTTGTTCACCAAAATGGGTTTACGGCAGGTCACATGATCTCCCCTTGTGACCTTTCCCGCTGGTTAGGATGGTCATAACTGCGAGGACCCCTTTGTAAGTCGCTTTTTTTTCAGCACCGCCATCACTTCAAAATCATCACAAAACGGATGCCTGTAAGTCGAGCGCTGCCTGTAGTGGATTGGGCGATGAAATCCCTGGAGTAGGGAAATAAATAAAAACACACAAGCGAACAATTAAATAAAATACACATTTCAGTTATTGACTTATATTTGCAGGAGGTCCCTGGAAGAAATGGAATAAATAAACACACAAATAAATAAAGTATACATTTTAATTGCTGGTTTACATTTGTTGGAGATCCATGGCATGTATATATGTGAAACAACACACAAACACACACACACACACAGCAACTAGCAAACACGTTTCAATTGTTGCTTGATTTTTTTTGCAAAATTATACCAGTGGCACGGATAAAACAGATCACTCAATAAATTAAATACATATTTTAATTGCTGCCTGACGTTTTGCAGGAGATGCCTGGCATATGTAGTGGTACAGAAGAGAAGGAAATAAATTAAAAATAAATGCATAAATCAAAGAAATGCAGCACTGCGGTTTCGAGGCTGTTCTCTTCAGGAGGTGCAAGCTGAGTCCTCTTCAAGGGGCCTAGATAGGATCCCCAAATCCACCCAGAATTATGGGTGCTCCTTCAGTGGAGGTTTTAAAGAAGAGATTGGACAGCCATTTGTCTGGAATAACACCGGGGCAGGAGGGGGTTGGTCTAAATGATCTCCAAGGAGTTCACCGTCTCCTAGCAATTGAACCAAAGCCACCCAGCTGCCTTTCATGCCTAAAGTGGAACTAGGACTCACCTTCTCGATCTTTTTTGGGAGTTATAGTTTTCAAGTTGGGAAACTCTGCTTTATTTTATGGATTTCTTTCTTTTCTCCATGACTTTAACACATCCATCCCTTTTCATAACTGATGCAACCTCACCGGTCAGATTTCTGCCTGCAATGCAGCTTGTTTAATCCACAGTTAGGCTAACAGAAAAAAAGAGCTGTTTTTTTTTCTCTCTTTACAATCATTTTTTTTCCTGTTGGCAGAAAATTATGATCCTTCAAAAATAGGAAAGAACAAAATTTATCAGCCAGGAAACGTCTGCATTAAAAGAGGGGAAATTGCTGTTGTGAGTGATTCGTCCACAAACTCAGCCTCTCAAACGAGGGAAAGCCGAGAATTAAATGCAGTGTCATTCAACGCAACCTGTTTGTGTCATGCCTTGCACATTTTTCTACCTCAGCCACAATTTCCGGTGCCACCGACAACAAAAAAAAGTAGCTATTATTGTCCTGGGATGGTGGTTTTGTTTCTATAGGACCTAAAGCTGAGTTTGGAATGAATTCCCCAGAAGAAAAAAACTACTTTTTGGGGGGGTTTTGCAAACTGAAGTAAACTGCATTACAGGTGATCCTCGATTTACGAGCACTATTGAGCCCAAAATGTCCGTTGCTAAGTGAAACAGTTGTTAAGTGAGATTTTCCCCATGATATGATCTTTCTTGCTACGGTTGTTAAGTGAATCATTGCATTTGTTAAGTGAGCCACATGGTTATTAAGTGAATCTCTCTCCCCATTGACTTTGCTTGGTGGAAAATCCCAACTACGCCAGGATTCTGCAACCGTTATAAATGTGAGTCAGTGGCCAAGCATCCAAATTTTGATCAGATGACCATAAGGATGCTGCAACAGTTGTTAAGTGTGAAAAATGGTTCATATATCCCTTTTTTTCAGCACTGCTGTAACTTTGAATGGTCACTAAATGAAAAGTCATAAGTTCAGGACTACCTGTATGACTTTTTTAAAAGGATGCATTTTCTCAACTTTTGCGGTGTTAAGACGCATGGATTTCAGTTCCCAGAACTCCCCAGCCGGTGTGCTGTTTTTGGCCAAGATGATATACACAGATAATCAGCTTATAAATACTTGTTTAGTAGAAGAAGCCACCTTTACTTAACAACCACGTGACTGATTTAATAACTGCAGTGATTCGCTTAACAACAGTGACAAAAAAGATCATAAAATGGCACAAAACTCACTTAGCAACTGTCTCACTTAGTAGTGAAAAATGTAGGGCTCAATTGTGGCTGTAAGTCAAGGAATTCCTGAATAGATGTTACCCTGTGATAAGATTGGCGGCCAATAAATTTTAAACATTATAAAGTAATGTAATAAATAAAACAATAAAATAAATTAAAATAATAAAACTAAACTAAACTAAACTAAACTAAACTAAACTAATTAAACTAAACTAAACTAAACTAAATTAAACTAAACTGAACTAAACAAAAATAAAGCCAAGCTAAGCCAAGCCAAGCCAAGCAAAACACAACACAACACAACACAACACAAAACACAAAACCAGCCCCCTTTGAGAAAATGCTGCCATTATGTCCACCTCAGAGCACCTGAGGATCCAGGCCTGGCCAACTTTAGCCAGGTTTTGGCCAGTTTGTGAAAGCTGGTCAGTGCCTTGCTGGCCTGGCATGTGTCTGTTTAGAAACACTGTAAGCCTTTGACATGGGAGATTTTTTTGGGAAGGAGAAGCAGAACCCGAACGGGGAAAAAAAGAGACCTTAAAAATTCTTGACATGCTCAGGAAATACCTTCTCGGCAGGAACACAACCACAAAGTGTGTTCTGTGCAGCTGAGCTGATAAAATGGAGCCCGTTCTTTGGTTTCTGCGTAAAAAGGACATTTTGTAGAGAAACAAGCAAAGCCTCTTTTTAAATTTGGGGACCAAATATTTCTTTTTTTGGAAGAATCATTCAACTCCCATTCACTGGGATTGCCAAAAGCGACAGAGAGGTTTGCACAAATAAAATGCCCCAGGAGCCCACAACGTTGCGGGTTTTTCGCCCCATAAGATTTTGTTGGTTTAATTGTGTGTGTGTGTGTGTGTTTGTGTGTGTGTATATATATGAATGGTTAAACGTGCTTCCTGACCAAGCGGACTGTGCAATCCGTCAGCCTAAAAATTATTTCCAAAATGGGAATTCACACGTTGGGGAGAAAAAGGCTCATTTTTTTTCTATTTATTAAGACACTTTTCAAAAAAAGGTTCCCTTGCTGTTTTTCATTAGGAATCCACTAGTGGTAGTCCTCGACTTACAACAGTTCATTTAGTGACCATTCAAAGTTACAATGCCACTGAAAAACATAACTTAAATTTGGATAATTTTTCACCTTTACGTCCGTCGTAGCCTCCCCGTGATCACGTGATCAAAATTCACATGCTTGGCAACTGACTCATATTTATGACGGTTGCAGTGTCCCAGGGTCACATGATCCCCTTTTGTGACCTTCTGATGAGAGAAACCAATTAGGAAGCCAGATTCACTAAGGAAGTGTAGATTCTTAAGGACTCCACACGTCAACCCTGAGCTGGAGAGATTCCCTCCTTATTGGAATCCAAAGCAACTTTGCAACTCAGGATCACAAGAAGTCTGTGGAGATTCTCCGTCATCCAGTTCATGGTTGTGCCAAAAGTGTTTTTTTTTTTTTTTTTTAGGAGGCAACTAGACTAACGTTTTGTCTTTTGAAGACGTTTCACTTCTCATCCAAGAAGCTTCTTCAGCTCTGATAAACCTCCGAGTGGCCTCAACGACCCTCTAAAAGGATGCAAATGACCAGCTTTGTCTGCAAGGAACATAAATCCTTCCATCCTTCCCCACCCAGTCAGAGCTGAAGAAGCTTCTTGGATGAGAAGCGAAATGTCTTCAAAAGAAAAAATAAGAAAGTCCAATTGCCTCTTGAAAAAAATCACTTATAGCTCAGGATCACAAGCTGAGTTGTCTCCTGGATCTGCAGCTCCCGCTGTCCTCCACACCTGTCCCATCTGGGGAGAGGACAGGTGGGGTTCTGAAGGACCCCACCTCTCCCATCACCTAGAATCTTCTGGAGTCTTCTGCAGACAGCTTGGTCTTCACCTAGTTTCTCCCAAGTAGGATAACTGCTCATTCAGGTCTCGCCACCATAAAACAATTTTTTATTGTTGATTGAAAATCAAAACCACATCAAAACTCCACCATCCTATTCCGACGACTTCAAAGAGGTTGAGGCTTTATTATTATTATTATTTTGTATTTTATAACATGTAAAAAAATTTTCAAAGTCATCACCTTTTTCCCTTCTCTCTTTGCAATTTTTCCTTCTTTTAAGTTTTGTAATGTTTGATTTCCCCTCCCCCCGCCTTTTTATTTTATAATTTTTAGAAAGCATTACATGGGGCCAGATCTTGTGAATGCCAAACTACGCATACCTAATATTGTCCTATTATACAGGTAGTTCTCAATTTACAACCACAATTGAGCCCAAAGTTTCCGTTGCTAAATGAGACATTTTTAAACTGAATTCCTCCCCGCATTTTATAACCTTTCTTGTCACAGTTGTTAAGTGAATCACTGCAGTTGTTAAGTTAATAACCAGGTTGTGAAGTGAATCATGGCTTCCCCATTGAGTTTGCTTGTCAGAAAGTTGCAAAAAGGGGTCAGGAGAACCCAGGAACTGTGACAGTCATATATACGAGTCAGTTGCCAAGCATCTGAATTTTGTCACCCAACCATAGGGACACTGCAACGGTCGTAAGTGTGAAAAATGGGTCATAAGTCCCTTTTTTCACTGCTATTCTGACTTCAGGCACTAAATGAACAATTTGAAGTCAAGGTCCATCTGTACCTTTTAAACATTATTTGTTAGTTGGAAAAACATTTCCTAATTTCTGATGCTTCATTTCAAATCTCAAGTTTGTTGGAACCAAAATAAAAATCGTACATATGCATAATTTTCCAGTTTTTTAAATAAATCTTCAAAGGCTCATAAATCTTTACATCTTTGGCTAAAGATTGACTATGAGACATTAATTAATATCATAAAATATTAATTGAATAGATTGAGTAGATTCTGACAGCTGGTGAGAATCTGGGTTTTGTCCCATTGATGTAACTAGCTAATTGGATGAAAGGTGGACAGTAGAAACTATAATTCTTTGATAAATAATTTGTGATCTTTATACAACTTCCTGGAAGCAGCACAGTTGTTAATGGAGTCTTTCTGAAAACGCCTCTACCTAATTTCATAATTTTTAAAATCATATCAATCATCAGGAGCGAAGGATGTTTAAATCTATTTTATGATTCTTCTCCAGTAGAAGCTAAAAAATTCTGTGGAAAAAAAATAAAAAGGATTTGCCAGTTCAATGAGATTTTCAGGATTGTAAAAGCAGCTTCAGAAAAATTTCTTTCAGCTCAAAACAAATGGACCAAAAATAAAGTTGAACATGACTTTTTCACAAAGGTGGATAGAAAGGAAAGAGGGGGAAATGATTTTTATTGTGTTGCAAAGGAAATTGCAATATTCTGAAATCTATTTTTTTTCCCCCATCAGCCATACATTCCTGAGGTTTTGGGTTCAATCGAGGAAAATTTAGGGGACAATTAAAAAAAAAGATAATTAAAACCAATAGGGGGCAGTTGTGAAGAAGCTGAAACCTGCCAGAAACTATTACGGAAAAAAAATCAAAAGTAATTTTAATATTGCTATATTGTGTTTCCACAAATTTGGAGAGCTGTTAAGGGTTCACTCAGTAGCTGTAAAATAACTATGCCTGAAGTGGTTAGGGAGGGTAGAATTTGTTATTTTTCATGAATTTTTTAAATAAAAAATTGACATTGAGCACAAGTTGTTTGGAATAATTTGTTTGCTGCTGGGACCAGTTTTCCAGTTGCAGGAATGGGGGGGGGGGGGAAGGGAGGAAACAGGAAGAAAAAAAGATTTGAGAGCAAAGCATTCGCCATTGAATTTTTATTTTCTTTTTTTGAAAGAGAATAGAATGGAGGTGAAATTTTCCTGGGGAAAATGTGATTTTCGGCATATATTTTTATGAGAAGGAGTGTAAAGAAATAATAGGATGATGAAACTGGGAAGGGCCAAAGATCATTTATTTAATCCAATATTTGTTATAAACTTGGCAATTTTCAGAGGTGTGGACTTTAGCTCCCAGAATTCCCTGTGTTGGCTGGGGAATTCTGGGAGTTGAAGTCCATGCATGCTGACTGCGGAATTTGGGACTAGAACTCACTATCTCCTGGTGATTGGCACAATGTCACCCAGCTGGCTTTCATGCCTATGGCAGGACTAGAACTCACTGTCTCCTGCTTACTAGCCTGGTGCCTTAACTACTGACCAAACTGGTTCTCTGGTTGCGCCCTGTTCGTGTTGTGACTTCCCAACCTCAGCTCAACATTTGTCACTTTCTCAGGCAATCCTCCCTTTTCTCCCCTTTTTGCTCTTAAAAAGAAAAAAAAAATCTATACACCTGGTGGGCAAAAAATGTTGAGACTCTGGAAGGAGTGCAGAGTAACCAGGATGATTAAGGGACTGCAGGCTAAAACATTCGAAAAATAGTTGCAGGAACTGGGCCTGGCTAGTCTAGGGAAGAGAAGGACCAGGGGAGACAGGAGAGCATCTTCCAATATTTGAGGGGCTGCTACAGAGAGGAGGGGGGGGGGTTCAAGCTATTATCCAAGGCACCCAAAGGCCAGACAAGGAATAATGGATAAAAACTAAACAAGGAGAGATTCAACCTGTAAATAAGGAGGTATTTTCTGGACAGTGAGGATAAACAACCCATGGAACAGAAGTTGCCTTTGGAAGTTGTGGGAGGTTCATCACTGGAAGCTTTCAAGAAGAGATTGGACTGCCATCTGTCAGAAATGGTGTAGGGTCTCCTGCTTGGGCAGGGGGTTGGACTAGATGACCTACAAGGCCCCTTCCAACTCTGATTATTTGTATCTGTTAAAATCAGATTCCCCGGTCTGCCAGGCCGAGGCTGTTTGGAGCTGTTCCCCTCTTTTTTGCAGGGAGAGGAAAGAAAGCAAATAGCTTTTTGACATATAAATGCAGCTTGAAGTCCATCACTGCAAAGCCGGGTGCCGTTATGAAACCCACGGAGACAAGGCCAAGCTTTTGAAACAGCGGACTGGAAGTAAAATAAAACGACACCTGTGCAACCAAGCAGGGGACACACAACACTGGGAGGGCACGGGAGTTTTCTCTCTTTCAAAAGAAAAATAAAATATATTCCACGCTTTTATTCTGGAAAATAAAATTTTCCAGAATAAATTTTGGGCAGGGTGAGGAGGGGAAACCACCTTTTTGATTTGGGTCTTTTGCAAAACAGATGCCTCCTCTCTGTTTTCAGCTTTTATTTCTCTGCTTTGCTTTCAAGTTTTTGAAATATTTCCCCCCCCCCACTTTCCTACCTGTGATTGTTGATTTTCAGGGCTGTTTTGGGCAATAAAAGCGCCTTTGCAACCTGTTTTTGCTCTTTAGAGCAGATTTTTTAATTTGCATTGGCACCTGGGCTTTTATGCCAGTAAACAGGCAAGGAGGATAATTTGTGAGGGATTGAGGGATTCTTTGGAGAGGGCTCTGAGTGCGAATTCCCGCAAAGGCAACTGACACGACAACACAACAACAACCCCCTTGTGCTTTTCATTTTGGGCAATTTCTGGGAACGCTTGAAAGGCTGAGTTGATTTTGGATAAATAATGAAGGGCAGTAACGAATCAAAATTCAAATCAAAATATTGGGTTATATGCAGAGCAGTTCGTAGGATCATTAGCCGGATAAAATTGCCTTATTTCTATGAGATGCAGAATTCAAAACTGACATTGATTCTCAAAACACACCACTGGGATGCCATGTAAGGTGTTTGGGCCAAAAATATAGAAATATATAAATAGTTCTGTTGCTAGCTGGAACATTTGTTAAGTCTGTTTTGCCCCTTTGTACGACCTTTCCTTGCCCCGGTTGTTAAGTGAATGACTGCTGTTGTTAAGCAAGTGACATGGTTGTTAAAGGGCCTGTCACATAGGCCGACGGATGCAAAACGTACGTAAAAAGGACACAGTGGACGAGAAAATGTTCCATCCGTTGTTATCCGCTCTCAAAAGTGCCCCGAATTTGCATAAGCAGAGCGGACAACAGCGGAAAGGAATGGACGGGGGGAGGACGTAGCGAGGATGTTAAGTGGATGCTCCACGGAAGCCTAGCGGATGGAAGTGGATGGGAGCAGATGGCACATCCGCAGGGCTTCCGGGGGAACACAGCGAAGCAGACGCGCATCGGAAGGAGCGGATGCAGAGCGGATGCCTAGCAGATGCAAAGCGTTCACTGCGCATGCGGGGAGGATGCATTGCATCAGCCCCGCAGATAGAAAGGGAAGCAGTTCGCAAGCAGGTCACCATTCAGAGGAAAGACCTGCTGCCAGACACAGCTCCAGCCAGTCAGCCAGCCAACAACCATGGGGAAGAAGAGAAAGCCTTTGCCATCTGCTGCCAGCCCTGGCAATAAGGACAGGGCCACCATCCCACCCCCTGGCCCTGATTTTGCTTCTGCTGGGGCTTCTGCTGCTCGGGCTGACTCTGATGGTGCTGGGGCTTCTGCTGGCGCTTACTCTGCTGGTGCTGATCCTGGTCCTGCTGGTGCTGCTGGTGCTGTTGGTGCTGCTGGTGCTGCTGGTGCTCCTGGTCCTGGTCCTGCTGCTGCTGCTCCTGCTGGTGCTCCTGGTCCTGCTGGTGCTGCTGGTGCTTACTCTGCTGCTGCTGATCCTGGTGCTCCTGGTGCTGCTGGTGCTGCTTTTGCTGCTACTGTTGTTGCTGCTGCTGCTGGTGGTGGTGGTGTGGAGGAGCAGCCCCTACAACCTCGAAGCCCCTCTGCCAGAGGGAGGAAGAGGCAGACGCGTGAATGGGAGAGGAGGCAATGCTCCATGGAAGAGGAACATGTGGATGAGGTGCTGGAATGGCTGAGGGAGAACGAGTATCTATGTCGGAAGGGACACAGGATCTATCGAGACACCAAGAGGAAGCAGGCTGCTTGGAGAGAGAAGGCGGAGAGCCTGGGCTACACTTTGGAGGTCCTCCTCGGCTGGTGGAAGCACATGCACACCTGGTACGGGAAGCTGCACCTCAAGAAATCTGGCCAGGCCACGGTCAAGCTGACGGACCGGGAGACCTACATGATGGCCAAGTGCAGCTTCTTGGAGGGTGAGATCCGCCACCGAGGAGTAGCCCCTCTGACAACCCTCTCTCTCAGGCAGCCCGCAGAGAGCCAGTCCTCTTCTGGCCAAGAGTCAGCTCCTGTGTCCAGGCAGGTATCTGTGGAGTGTCCCATGATGGAGACCCCCCTGACAGCTGCACTCCCCATGGCGGAGCGCGTGGAGGACCCCCTGACGCAGTGGGAGCAAGGAGAAGGCACTTCCACCAGAGACCAACCCACACCCACGCCCAGCTCCACCTCCACAGAAAGCAGGCAGAGAGCCAGACCGGAGGGGCAGAGCCACACTGTCCTGCTGGAGATCAAGGACACCATCAAAAGCAGTGTAGATCTCCTCTCTCAGCTGGTACACACCGACGTACCATCTTCAAACCGCAAGCCCTTCCTCACCTACATCAACCAGACCCTCATGGACATGTCCGAATCACAGTATCAGGTGATAAAGGACAGGATCACCGGTCTTCTGCACAACCCTCCAGACCCAGCTGAACCTGCTCCGACCCAGTCCAGGTCTGCTCCTCCACCCCAGGTGATGTCACAGCCCTTCCAAGGCTTTCCACAGGCCCTCACCTACCAAGGCTACCGCTACCAGGAGTTCCAGCAGCACAGGCAGCCCTTCCCAGTCCAGGCACAGGTTCATCGAATGCCACTGATGCCACCGATGCCACCAATGTCACAGATGCCACCCACGCCACAGATGCCACCCACGCCACAGATGCCACCCATGCCTCACCTCGCTCAGCTGCAGACCAGACAGCCCCACTACACTCCTCCTTCCTCCACCCCACAGCCAAGCCCGGCCTCAGAACATCTGTCATTGGTCTTGGGACTGACACCCCATGTCCTGGAGGAAGGGGCTCTCCACATCACAGGACTGAGCCAGCTCTCTGAGAGCTTCCTGAACACACCGTCCCCTGTTGTCCTCTCGGGGCCAGGCACCCCAATGGCGCCTCAGACCAGCACTCCAGCAGCAGCCACCTCCACAGCACCTGGACCCTTCACCCCTGAGACTATGGGCACACCTCAGAGTGACTGAGAAGAGTGCCAGAGACGGGTTGCTACCTGATGACTTTATCTTTGCTTGGGACACTTGGGTCATTTTCTTTTACAGTTTGTTATTAATAAAGATTCTTTGCTTCACACACTTGCTTCAGTTCTTTTAGTCAAAAAAGTCTTGGTGGAAACTTTTAGAGATGGTTTAAGCCTTTGCATGCTTGTGGTATGGGTAAGGATACCTGTGGGATGGGCAGGGATACCTGTGGGATGGGCAGGGATACCTGTGGAATGGGTAATAGCTGTGGGATGGGCAGGGATACCTTTGGGATGGGTAATAGCTGTGGGATAGATAAACCTCTAGTGCAAGCATAGTGGGACTGTATGGTCCACCCTCCCAGGTGCCACACCTATGGCCCTTTATTATCAATAACAATTTAATCATTGATCCACACATGTCAACATAAACACCACTCTTTATTAAATGCCCTGTTCATTGTAGGCCCACCCAACATACATGGCAGAATCTCATCAGTGTGATGAGACAGGCTGAAGGAAGCATCCATTAAGCATCTATCATCCTGTCTTGCCACTCCACTGCTCCAGCTGGGGAGTTGCACCAGTGTTTCAGGAGGTTGCGCTGCTTCTTCCCTTCAGATGAAGCTCTGTTGGGGCCTTGTACATCCTCAGTGTCTATCAGGTTTCGCCCTTGCCTCCATTACCCAGGCTCCATGTCCCCATTGCCTTGTTGGAGGTCCACTAGCCTGTTCTGCAACACTAGGTAGCAGTGCTGGGTGCGCATGAGGTTGTGCAGGATGCAGCAAGCTTCCATGAAGCTCCTCACAGTCTGTGGGTGATGCTGCATGGTGGTGAGAAGTACCTGGAACCTGTTGGCCAGGATGCCAAAGGCGTTCTCCACCACCCACCTTGCCCTGGACAGCCTGTAGTTGAAGATCCTCTCTTCACGGGTGAGGTATTTGGAGGCGTAGGGCTTCATGAGGTAGGTTCTGAGGGAGAAGGCGTCATCCCCCACGATTAAGTAGGGCACATCTTGTGTGTCGTTGGGCAGGGGATCTGGATCTGGGAAGCCCATGATGAGGTTGCCTTCCAGCCCCTCCGTGAGGTCACTGGCGTTGTATACCTGGGCATCTGAAGATGAGCCATTGCCTGAAGCATTGATGTACATGAACTTGTAGTCAGCATTGACCATGGCGAAGAGGATGATGCTGAAGAAGCCCTTGTAGTCGTGGTAAGTGGACCCTGACTTGGCTGGAGCTTTGCAGGCCACGTGCTTTCCATCTATGGCTCCAACGGTGTGGGGGAAGTTCCACTTCTGATACCACTGCTCTGCAACTTTCTTCCATCCTTCTTCAGTGGAGGGGCACTGGAGGAGCTCCTCCTTGTATTCTTCGATGATGGCCTGCACCACTTCTCTGACCACAATGCTGATGGTGTTGTGTGGCACCCTCCAGCCATACTGCATGCTCCTGTAGGTGGTCCCTCAGGCCAGGTGGCGCAGAGTCAGTGCCACTGACATAGAGTCAGTTGAGCCCAGGGTCCAGGTTGGGCTGGAAGTTGGTGCTCTGCTTGGTCAACCTGGGTGTCAGCTACTGCACAACTTCGTCAAACATGGCTGGAGGCATCCTCATGAAGTTCTGGAATGCACAAGGGTCTTCGTTCCTCAGCTCCACCATCAGCTTATTGTACAGTCCGTACTCGGCTCTTCTGGCGATCCATCTTCATACCCAGACACTTCTTGGCCTCCTCCTTTTCCTAGCATAGAACAGGTGAAAGAGCCTGTAGATGGCTTCACATTGTTGCAGAACAATGGTGGCTGCCAAAAGGAGTGTGTGACGATCCATGGTGGACATGACTGGATGCTGTGGAAGAGCAAGAGTCAGATGAAGGCTGCAGAGGTCTGCACCGCAGGGCTGCTGGACTGAAAGTGAGATGCAGGTGAGTTGCTCCCCCTTTTTATAGGAAATATAGGTTTTCTGCTCGGTGTCCTTTTGCATCCTCTAGGCATCCTGTAGACATCCTTAATATCTGAGATACGTCCCCTATACGAACGTTTTTTCCGTTTTAATGCTTTGTATGCGAGCTGCATCCGCTTTCATCCTTTCTACGTCCGTGCTACTAACGCTGCGTGTCCGTTCCGCATCCGTTTCACTTCCTCCCTGTGTCCGTTTTCCGCTGGAGCGGATGTGAGTTGCGCAGATGCACAGCGGATGCCTAGCGGATATAGCAGATGCATAACGGATGACGACGGACGTATAACGGATGTTCCCCGTATGCGTAGCGGATGCAGAACGGACGCGTTGGATACATTTTCTGCTCAAAAAGTTTTGTGCAGCTCAAAACGTTTTGAGCGGATGAAATGTCAGTCGATGGATGCTGGACGGATAGAGAGGATGAAAAACGGATGCAGTGAGTACAGAACGGAAGCATCGCGTGAACCAACGGATGGCAAGTGTTTCTCTCCATTTTACATCCTCTTTCCATCCATTGGTGCTGTGTGACAGGGGCTTAAGTGAATCCAGCTTCCCCATTCATTTGGCTTGTTGGAAGTTCGCAAAAGAGGATTAGGTGACCCCAACAACTGTCATAAGTACATGCCAGTTGCTGAGCGTCTGAATTTTGATCATGTGATCATGGGGATGCAGCAACAGTCGTGAGTGTGAAAAACAGTCCTAAATAACTTCAAACAGACACTAAACAAATGGTTGTAAGTCGAGGACTACCTCTATTTGGGACACCCATCGCTTTTGAGAAAAGTTTTGTTCAGAGAGTGGCCGTTATAACTTTCATCTTGCGACTTTTCATGGAACTGTTTTGGAAAGAGGCGCGATTTTAGCCCACGGCTAGGCGCCCTGGGAAATGTGGTTCCGAAACGGGAAGAGGTGGAGGGCACACACGAATAAACAGGCAATGTCTCACGGTGCCTCCACAAATGCTTCCTTGCCTTCATAGCTTGAAATCTCAGCCAGGATTGATGGGTTTTGCTCCTTGGGTGCAAATAATAATTAGAGATATCGGTTCTCTTTCCTTCGTGGCAGAACATCAGCCGTTAATTCTGCATCCCAGGCTCAATGTTATCCTTCCCTGCTCCTGTCCCTTTAAGGTAAGGGTTGCTAATAAAATAACAACAACAACAACAACAACAACAACAACAACAACAACAACAACAACAACAATAATAATAATAATAATAATAATAATAATAATAATAATAATAATAATGTGTTTCAGAAAGCTTTGGCATTTTTAGAGTCCCTCAACCTATTGTTGAGAAATAAAGTTTCTTCCTTCCTTTTTCTTTCTCTCTTCCTTCATCTTCCTCCCTTCCTTCCTCTGATCTTTTTCCTTCTTTTTTCCTTCCCTCCTTTCTCTTTCCCTCCCTTCCATCCATATCTTCCTCCCTCTTTCTTTCCATTCATTCTTATTCCATCTGTAATCCTTTTCTCCTTCTTTCTCCCTCCCTCCCTCCCTCCTTTCTTCCTTTCCCCATTCTCCTTTTTCCTTATTTTTTTTCCTTCCTTCCTTCCCCTGTTCTCCTTTTTCCTTTTTTCTTTCCTTCCTTCCCCTGTTCTCCTTTTTCCTTCCTCCCTCCCTCCCTCCCTCCCTCCCTCCCT
>BLBF01000048.1:14953743-14966778 GCA_015471245.1 Laticauda colubrina | reverse complement strand
ATCTATCTATCTATCTATCTATCTATCTATCTATCTATCTATCTATCCATCCATCTATCTATCCATCTATTTCTATTATCTATCCATCTCTATCTGTTTCTCTGTCTCTGTCTCTGTCTCTCCCTCTCTCTCCTCTCAAATTTTGAGTTGCTGACTGCCCAAGGGACCCTTTCCCATCCCAATCACTTTTAACATTTGCAAAGGTGATGGCAATGTCACAACATGACCTGATACAACACAGAGAGAGAGAGAGAGAGAGAGAGAGAGAGAGAGAGAGAGGGAGGGAGGGAGGGAGGGAGGGAGGGAGAGAGAGAGAGAGAGAGAGAGAGAGAGAGAGAGAGAGAGAGAGAGAGAGAGAGAGAGAGAGAGATGGTATTCAGCTGATTCTGACAGTTCTGGAGAACTGATAGTGGAAATTTTGAGTAGTTCAGAGAACTGGCAAAAATCCCCCCTCTGACTGGCTCTGCCCCCATCTTTTCTCCACCTCTTGAGTCCCAGCTGATTGGCTGTGTCTTCTTTGGTTGCCCTGCACAGGAGAACGGAGCTGGAAAGCAGGTTAATGGGGTGAGGAGGGAAGGGGTTTTTTGCAGTATCCTTCCCCTACCACGCTCACCAAGCCACGCTCCAGAACCTGTAGTAAAATTTTTTGAACCCCACCTGTTCCATCCGGAAAAACGCGAGGTAGACCGGGTTCCAACAACAAAGTCTTTATTAGTTAACAGCAGTTGAAATACGGTACATTGGCTCAAGCCGTGGCAGCCTTTTTATAGGGATTTGCCTGCCGGCTTGTAGCCAATGACAGGTATTTAGTTTTGCCGCCTTTTGGGCAGCTTCGTGGATTGGTTCCTATTGAACCAATCCCCATTCAGGTTTTTTAGCCAATCACAATCCTGTATTAGGAGTCTACTATTATTTATACAGAACACCCCTCCCCTCTTAGTTCAGTCCTACGCGGTGACGTAGTCGCGCAGGTAGGTGGGGCTTCTTTTGACTCGACTGGACTTGCGCGGTTCATTTCTGTTGGAGACTTCGACCGGTTCGGATGGGGTTGCTGTTTCTCCAGTCTTTCTCCATGGAACCGTCTGGAAGGGTGAGTCAGCCATTTTACTGCCGCCTGAGTTTCTTAGGCCGGCAGTTTTGCCGCTCCCTCCTGTTTCCTCCGGGCAGGTCGAGCTGGCCTGGCTGGCCCCTTCGAATGGACTCTTCTCTCAACTTTCTTCAAACAGTGAGTCTCTTATTTGCTCTTTTTGATTGTTATTGTATTCTGTGTTTAATTTAAACGGTTCTTTACTATTTTCTCGTATTCCCCCCCCCCTTGGTTTGATTTTCGTAATTTTTTTAATATTTGTGGTTGTGTGTTTGTACTTCTTTCTATGTTTCGGGACCGAAGCTGGTCTATGTGCCGCTTCCATTCCCTGCCGTCGTCTACGGTTAGTCAGTAGGACCGGGGCCTGTAATTTGGGTGATTGTTCCTGGAAGCCATAATGGGTCCCCGGTAAAATTTTTTGCATAGACTAGGTCGCCGATTTCAAATGTCCTGAAACGGGTGGAAGAGTCGGAGGGGTTTTCTGGTGTATAGTTTGGGTGCAATCTGTCTAATTGCGACCTCAGTTTTCTTTCCATTAGTAATTCCGCCGGGCTTTTGTTTGTTATAGTACTGGGTGTGATATGCTGGAGGGTGAGTAGGCGATTTATTTTATCTTGGACATCCCCATTGTCCATTTTTTCTAACCCTTCTTTGGTAAACCTGACCATTCTCTCTGCCCTACCGTTTGCAGCCGGGTGGGCCGGCGCGGTTAGGGCATGTCTTATACCTAGGGAGGCTAGGTATTGCTCGAATTGGATGCTCGTTAATTGTCGGACACTAGGACATCCGGTAGGCCATGGGTTGCGAAGAGTTTGTCAAGTTGTTTAATAACGGTTTCAGTTGTCGTAGATGGCATAATTTTAACCTCCAGCCAATTTGAGTATACATCTACGACAATTAGGAAAGTATGCCCCTTAGTAGGACCCGCAAAGTCAATGTGGATTCGTGACCAGGGGCCTCGTGGGGTTTCCCAGTCCTTTATGAGTGCTTTTGGTGGGGAGGGCCTGATTCTTTGGCATTTGTTGCAAAAATTTACCCAGTATTCGATGTCCCTGTCTATACCTGGCCACCAGACATAGCTTCTAGCAAGGCTTTTCATTTTAACAATCCCAGGGTGGCCTTCGTGAAGCATACCCAGTACCTTAGTTTGTAATTTGGAAGGGATAACTACCCGATCACCCAACAACAAACAACCTTTTTGAATCGAGAGTTCAGTTTGTCTGGTCCGGAAAGGTTTAAAGTTCTCAGTTTTTTGATTTTCCGGCCAGCCTTTACCTACCCAGTTCAGTACACGGGCAGTCAATGGGTCCCTTGCGGTGGCTCTGGCGACATCATTCGCATATATGGGTAGATCGGGGCATGTCTCTATCTGCAAGGTGGTCATCGTCGGTGCCGGGTCATCCTCTATAGTCGGTAATGGTGCTCTGCTCAACGCGTCTGCATGGGAAATTTGTTTCCTGGGGCGATGTGTCAGAGTATAAGAGTAGGCTGCTAGGAATTCTGACCATCTAGTCATTCGCGGGCACAAAATGTTCGGTGTTGGTTTGTTTCCCGCCAAAATTCCCAGTAGCGGTTTATGGTCCGTTACTATCAGAAATGTTCTTCCATATAGATACTCGTGGAATCGTTTCACTCCGGCGACGATTGCCAGGGCTTCTCTGTCCAATTGACTATAATTACGCTCGGTTTTAGACAGAGTCTTTGAATAGTATGTGATGGGTGCCTCTCTCCCATCTGGCAGTTGGTGGCTCAGGATGGCACCGACTCCAAACGGTGAGGCGTCGCAGGTCACCGTCAATGGCAGTGTGTTACTAAACTGGATAAGAACGGTGTTTGATGTTAATAAGTTTTTTATTTTTGGGAAGGCTTTCTTTTCTCTATAACCCCAAGTCCAAATTGTTTTTTTATCCAGTAATCGTTGTAATGGTTCCGCTATTGTCGCTTTGTGGGGTAGGAACACGTTATAAAAATTTATTAGTCCCAAAAATGCCTGTAGTTCAGTTTTGTTCCTTGGTTCTGGTGCGTCTTTAATAGCTTTGACTTTTTTGTCAGTAGGGTGTATACCCTCTCCGTCTATTAAGTAGCCCAGGAATTTGACGCGATCAGTCATTAAACAGCATTTTTCTTTTTTTACTTTAAGGCCAGATTCTCTGAATTTAGTTAGTACCTCTTTTAGTCTTTTTTTTAGCTGGGTCGCATCTTTGGCCAAAATTAGGACGTCGTCGAAGTATGGTACGACCCCTTTTATACCAATCAATAGGCATTCCATGAGGCTCTGGAAAACGCCTGGGGCTACACTCACTCCAAATTGGAGTCTATTGCATTTGAATGCCCCTTTGTGGGTCACTATTGTTTGTGCTTCAGCCGTTAAGGGGTCTACTGGGAGCTGTTGGTAAGCTTGCGCTAGATCTAGTTTAGCGAAAACTTTTTCTCGCCCAAGAGAATGTAATAAGTGTTGTACAACTGGCACCGGGTATGCGCTTTGTTGCAATGTGTGGTTCAGGATAGCCTTGTAGTCACCACAGATTCGAACCGATCCATCTGGTTTAATTGGTGTTACGATTGGCGTTTCCCACTTAGCATGGTCAACAGGTTCTAAAACCCCTTGGGCTATTAATTTATTTAGTTGTTTCTCTATTTTGGCTTTCAGAGCAAAAGGAACTTGTCTGGCCTTTAGTCTCCTAGGGGCTACCTGGGGGTCTGGACTAAAGGAAATTGGGGTCCCCCGATACCTGCCTAGGGACCCATCGAAAACGTCCTGGAATTCTTGGATCAGGTTTTCTTCCCAGTCGGTTGCGGCCACCCGGTCTACTCCGGTCATCCCGATGCCCAATGGTGCGAACCATTTGATGCCCAGGAGGCTTGATCGGTCTCGGTTGACTATTGTCAATGGTACTATTTGGACATGTTGTTTGTAGGCGACTCGGAAATGTCCTAGGCCTACTACAGGAATTCGGTTTCCTTGGTAGTCCTTCAGGGTTAATTTTTGTCTCTGGAGTTCTTTGAGTTTGATATCTGGGACTAGTTGTTTGATGGTGTCCCATGATACCATTGATAGGAAAGATCCAGAGTCTACTTCCATTTCGCAGGGCTTCCCTTCTATTTTTATAATTATTTTTACTTTCTTCCCGCTTTCCGTCTGAGCGCTTCCTATAGTGAAAGTCTGATGTGTATTCTCTCGGTTAGTGGCTCGCTTGTTCCGCTGCCACTTTCTCTCAGTTCGTTTTGGCTCAGCTTCTGCGGGGGAGTTACTGCGTCTATTTGGGCTGTAATTCTTTTTGTTCCTGCAGACTTTCTCGATATGCCCTCGTTTCTTGCAAGCTCTGCAAATGGCATCGAGAAACCTGCACTCGGCTCGAGGATGGTTTCCTCCGCAGCCAGCGCATTCCCACCAATTCCTTTTTTCGCCCTCTTTCTTGTTGGCGTATAGGCGGTGGACCTCGTCGTCTTCTTCCCCTGATTCTGACGTCTCGTCAAAATCTTCATGGTGAGTGGTGGTGGGAGATTGTTTCTTTCCTCTGGTCAGGCTCGTGTTGTCGCCGCTCGTGTCCATTTGCTTCATTTTGACCGCCGATTTTTTCGCAGCTTCAGCGGCTGTGGCTTCTGCGATGGCTTCGGCTACGGTTATGTTGGGTTTATTTAGCAGCTTGCTCTGTGCATTTGAGTCTCTTAAACCCAGTATTACTCGATCCTGCATCGCTTCATCTAAATTCAGAACCTCGCACGCTCCCCCTATTTGTCGGAGGGCTGCCACAAAATCAGCGATGGTCTCGCCTTCTTTCTGGTCTCTTAGATAAAATTCGTGCCGCTTGATAAGGTTTGACACCACCGGTGCATAGTGAGCCTTTAGCATTCTTTGGAGTTCTGGCCACGTCAATTGTTTAACATCTCGAGGCTTCGCCAAAGCCTTGGCCATCTTGAAGACTGTGGGCCCGCAGTGTGTCAAGAATACAGCCCTCTTACGCTGGTCCGAGATCTCTTCCATCTCGTTACTTTCCAAATACATCTGGAAACGGTCTACATAGGAGGTGAAAGGTGCGGGCGGCGCCATTGTTTCCAGCCATTGTTTTTCGTCTGGATTTATTTGTCGCCGGGTGCTCGGTCTCGCATTTAGGACGATCCCATCCTCGTCGCCAGTGTTCCGTCTGGAAAAACGCGAGGTAGACCGGGTTCCAACAACAAAGTCTTTATTTGTTAACAGCAGTTGAAATACGGAACATTGGCTCAAGCCGTGGCAGCCTTTTTATAGGGTTTTGTCTGCCGGCTTGTAGCCAATGACAGGTATTTAGTTTTGCCGCCTTTTGGGCAGCTTTGTGGATTGGTTCCTATTGAACCAATCCCCATTCAGGTTTTTTAGCCAATCAGAATCCTGTATTAGGAGTCTACTATTCTTATACAGAACACCACCACTGACACACACACACACACACACACTGTTTCCTGACGGTACCACCCATCCTGGCTTGTTAGCATCGTGGCTTAATATTCGATCGTGGCTTAATATTCCTCTCCATACGATCTCCCATTGCATTGCTGCATTTCTTCAGCTGGTAGTATTTTACTCTAAAACCTTTGAAACATGGCTGATTTTTTCTTTTTCTGCTTGGATAAACATCAGCAGACCCCTCCTCTATCTCCCTCAACCCCAGTCAGATGTCAACCCCAGCTGCACACCTCCTCCCCCAAAAACTCCCTCCCCATTTCACCCCACCTCTCTGTCTGACTGTTCATTTGGCCTGGGAAGAAGATACAAAAAGAGGGGAAAAATTAATTTCTTCATAAAGCAACCCAGGATTTTATATTGTTTTTCACACCTTCCAGATCCAGCATCCCAAGGGAATACAGGTAGTCCTTGACTTACTTACAAGTATTCGTTTGGTGACTGTTCAAATGACATTGAAAAAAGTGGCAATTATGACTTTTCTTCCCCAAACTTATGAGTGTTGTACCAGCCCCACAGTCTCAGGGATCAAACAGTTCAGATGCCTGGCAACTGACTCGTATTTATGATGATCATAGTGTCCCAGGGTCATGTGATCCCTTTTTGTGACCTTCTGACCAGCAAACCCAATATGGAAACCGGGATCACTTAACAATCCTGTGGCTAACTTAACAACTGCATGGATTCACTTAATAACGGTGGCAAGAAACATCCTAAATTGGGGCAACCCTCACTTAGCAACCATCATGCTTAGCCATGGAAATTTTCAGCTCATGTGACTACCTGTGCAGCTGTGGCATAAACCAAGTTCTGGATAAACTAGGAAACTGAACAAGGAGAGATTCATTCAACCTGGAAATAAGGAGAAACTTTCTGACAGGGAGAACAATCAACCAATGGAACAGAATTTGCCTTTGGAAGTTGTGGGTGCTCCATCACTTGAGATTTTCAAGAAGAGATTGGACTGCCCTCTGTCAGAACTGGTGTAGGGTCTCCCGTTTGGGTGGGGGGTTGGACTAGATGACCCACAAGATCCCTTCCAGCTCTGTTAATCTGATTTTTAGCATGAGCAGGAAGCAATTTGAGGCTGGCATCTTGAAATCCCGACACATGGGGAACCATTTAATGGATGGAGCAAGAAGTAGTAATTAGATTTGGGGGCGAATACAACCTGCGCCCCCTTTTCTTGGCATGGTCTCGGGGACAAAAAGGCTCCATAACATCTGGAAACGTCTTCCAGATGTCCTTCCAAGCATCTCCGTCCTGGGTGGGACCTGGAGAAGAAGAGGAGGGCTTTCTCCGTGCCAAGCAGGGGACCGCTGTCTATCCACGAATGATGTCATTTGGCAAAAGTTGGGAATTAGATGTCTCTCTCGGGTGGGGGTGGGTGGGGGTGAGATAATTCTGAAAGAATTTGAATTGTTCTCACTGCTGGAGCTTCCCTTTAGGCGGGCATATTCGGAGAATCTTTGTCGCTCGGGGTTGAACCTCAGATGTTTCATGACCCATGAATGTCATCAATGCTAGAAGGATTGAGGTGTGTGTGGAGATGGAGGAATCAGAATAGAGTTGGAAGGGACCTTGAAGGTCATCTACTCAAACTCCCCCTCCTGATCAGGCAGGAGACCCTATACCAGTGGTCCCCAACCTTTTTTTGTACCAGGGACCAGTTTCATGCAGAAATACTTTTTCAAGGACCGGCAAAATCAATTCTTCCTCAATAATAAAGGGCTTCTTAGCTTTAGCTAATATAAAATATATATTTTAATCACAATTATTCATTCTTTGTGGCCTGGTACAAAATGATCCACGGACCGATACCGGTCCAGGGCCTGGTGGTTGGGGACCCCTGCCCTGTACCATTTCAGAAAAGTGGCTGTCCAGTCTCCTCTTAAAAACTTCCAGTGTTGGAGCATTTACAACTTCTGGTGGCAAGAAATTCCGCAGGTTAATTGTCCTCACTGTTAGGATGTTTCTCTTTAGCTCCAGGTTGCTTCTCTCCTTGGTGAGTTTCCATCCTTTGTTTCTTGTCCTGCCTTCAGGGGCTTTGATAAATAGCTTGACACCCCCCTTCCCCTTTCAGTCCTCAAATACTGGAAGTCTGGTCTCAAACCCCCCCCCCCCATTTTTTAAATTAAACTAGACATACCCAAATCCTGCAGGCATTCTTCATGTGTTTTAGTCTTCAGGCCTTTAATTGTCCGAATTGCTCTTTTTTGCCCCTTTTCCAAAGCCTCCATATCTTTTTTTGTAATGTGGTGACCAAAACTGGATGCATGGCCTTATTAAAGTTTTATAAAGGAGAAGGAGAAGGAATGTGGGGTCCATGGTGGTCTCTGGACTTGATAGTTTTCTTGCAGACCTTTCATGACCCAACTAGGAAACATCATCAGTGCCAGAAGGGACTAAATATAAATGCAGAACAAACCCTTTTAGCGCTGAGGATGATCCCTAGTTGAGCAGGGCGTTGGACTAGATGTCCCCCAAAGTCCCTTCCAACCCTAAGATTCTCTGTTCAAGCACAGAATTTTGTTCTTTCTATCTTTCTCCATTTTTGAGGCAGCCTGAAAGGACCTACACAATTGCACAAAGCCGGAAAACAATTTCTGGGAACAATTTCTACCCCAAAAACCCCAACCAACCTCAAAGCAACTGTACGTTTTTGGTTAAACGTTGCACAACTCACTTTGTGAGGCCTTTCCGGCCTCCTGTGTTCCCAGGAAGAGGGTTGTAGCAAAACCACAACGATTTAATACCCAATAATTTAATGGGTGTCTCAATATCAGCATTTTTTTTTTTGTCCTCTTTGAAAAAACAGAGCGGTGACCAAAATCCTCCCACAACGTTTGAAAGGCTGCACACATTTCTCGTAAAGTTCTAAAAAATATTGACGGGTGGCTGCTGTATAAATATTTTTTTCTGCAGGGAAGAAAAAAAAACTCTGCAATTTTTTTCTTGATCCTCCTTGAAAGACGAAGATCTGTTCAACTATAGGAAAATAAAACTTGAAAAATTCCAGCGGATTTTCAGGTGGTTGATCCGAAATGGGAAGAAATATTTGCTTATTCAAATGATCAATTATTATCAGTGGAAGATCTCCTGCCTGCTTAAAATTGGCCTTGGGATAATCTAGGTAGTCCTTGAACTATGACCAAAAACGTAGTCAAAAATTTACATTGCTAAGTGAGACTTTGGTTAAGTTAGTTTAGCTCCATTTTACAACTTTCCTTGCCACCGTTGCTGAGTGAATCACTGCAGTGGGTAAATTAGGAACACGGTTGTTAAGTGAATCTGGGCTTCCCCACTGACATTGCTGGTCAGAAGGAAACCAAAGGGGATCATGTGACCCCCTCAGGGATACTGTGACCAGCATAAAAATGGGTGGCGGGGGGGGTGAGCTCCAAAAATTTCAGCAACCGGTTCTCTACCTGATTTCTGGGTGGGCGTGGCCATGGTGGGCGTGGCTTAGTCAGCCTCCTACACGGGGGGGGGGGGCTGTTTTTGCCTTCCCCAGGCTCTGGAGGCTTTTCTTGAGCCTCCGGGAGGGTGAAAATGGCCTCTCCGGCTCCAGAGGTCCTCTAGAGGCTCCTTTTTCACCCTCCTGAGTTTCCACATGCGCCCTGCACTTACCTGCACCACACAAAGGCCATGTGGGGACTCCTGGGAGGGGCGGGGTGGGTGCGGCCAGCCAGTCATTGCAACCAGTCAGCAAACCAGATGTAAAATTAACATCCGCTTCGCCCAAACTGGTGCAAACTGGTAGAAACCCACCCTAGAATATGAGTCATTTGTCACACGTCAGAATTTTGACCTCTCGATGGCTGGGATGCTGCAATGGTTACAAGTGCAGTTTTCGGAATTTTGCAATTTTTATTTTTATTTTTTGAAATTTTGCAAAAAAAGAAGTCACTTTTCCCACCAGTGCTGTTTGGAACGGTCACTAAACAAATGTCTGAAAGCAGAGTAGTTTTGTTTTACTTTATGTTATTTACAAAAATAAAACGGAGCGTGAAAAGACATTCCTGAAGAAGACAGAATTCACCTGTTTGAGAAACCCAGAATTCGTGATTGTCTTTTGCTAAAGGCTTTAGAGGAAAAAATATATATACACACATGATTTTCATCTGTGTGAGAGACACAATTGCACAAAAATTGTCCAGGACTGTTTTATGGGCACTGAGGTTGATATTGTTCCAGATTGTTTGTCCCATTTTGGGGTGTTCTTTTTAGGAATCAATTGTGGTTGTGCACAGACTCCGTCTCTTTCCAAT
The DNA here is from genome assembly GCA_015471245.1 of Laticauda colubrina. Classification (NCBI taxonomy): domain Eukaryota; kingdom Metazoa; phylum Chordata; class Lepidosauria; order Squamata; family Elapidae; genus Laticauda; species Laticauda colubrina. The sequence goes on along the minus strand of BLBF01000048.1, from coordinate 14,956,979 downwards.
CTTCTTCTGGCTGTTTAAAGCCAGATTTGGTTTTTTGCTGCCAAGCTCCTTTCTTCGAACCATTTCAACTGAACCAACAATTAAATTATCAACGATGTTCATTTGTGAAAGGACATTGCAGCGATGAAAGCCGGAGAAATATGACCTGGTTTGAATTTCACCCATTAAAAAAATGGTCTGCCAGATCTGCAATGAGCTACAGAAAAGCTGTTTGCAGATAATTTTGGCTGTAGGGTTCATTTTTTATTTTTATTTTTTTAAAATATCTTATTAGCCAGCGATGTCTCCTTTATTTATATAAATTAGATTCAGCCTCTTTGAAAGTCTCCAGAAATCTTGCAAATGGCAAAATAACAAACCCAAAACAAAACCGTGATTCAGTTTTTTTTTTTCCTGTTGAAGCCAGATGGACTTGAAAATATGTAAAACCCAAGAATCTTAATTAAGTTAAAAGATTTCTATTTATTGGTTTGTTATTCCATTTGCAAGTAGTCCTCGACTTACGACCGCAATTGAAACCAAAATTCCTGCTGCTAAGTGAGACCTTGGCTGAGTGAGTTTTGTCCCATTTTACGACCTTCCTGGGCACGGTGGTTAAGTGAATCACTGCAGTTGTTAAATTAGCATGTGGTTATTAAGTGACTCTGGCGTCCCCACTGATCTGTCAGAAGGTTACAGAAGGGGATCGCGTGACCCCAGGACACTGAGACGTTATAACTATGAGTCAATTTCCAAGCATCTGAATTTTGATCATGTGATCATGGGCAAATGCTACAATGGTCATAAATGTGAAAAAGGGTCATAAGTCACTTTTTTCAGCATTGTTATAACTTTGGTCACTAAATGAACTGTTGTAAGCCAAGGACTACCTGAATAGACCTCCCACCTCATGCTAAAAAAACAAAATTGGTCCATGGAAACTGGACAGGCATAAGTTCCTAAATTTTAACAGGTAAAGGGAGCGCAAGGGTTTGATAGGTTTATCCAAATAAAATGCTTCAGGGTCAGTTACACAATACTAATGGTGAGTGTGGAAGCGGCTGAAATGAAAGGAAAGAGGAGAAGGAAGAGAAAGGAAGGAAGGAAGAGAGGGAGGGATGGAAGGAAAGAAAAAGGAAGGAAGGAACTAACAATGGAAGGAAGGAGAAAGAAGGGGAGAAGGAAGGGAGAAAGAAAGAAAAATAAAGAGATAGAAAGAAAGAAAGAAAGAAAGAAAGAGAGGGAGGAAAGAAAAAAGGAAGGAAGAAAGAAAGAAAGAAAGAAAGAAAGAAAGAAAAAAAGAAAGAAAGAAAGAAAGAAAGCAGGCCTACAGGGGAAAAGGCATTACATGTATTAATGGATCCCCTCCACTAGAGATGAGCCATTGACACTGCAGCTGAAAAGTCCAATGTGATTTCTGAACATTCAGATGATGGAAGATCCCATCTTTCATCAGACCCACCGGGGGAGGGGTGGGGTGGGGGCTTAGACCCCACTGGGAATATGATGGGAAACCAGTGTGGTTTGAGAACAACCAAGAAGAGGAGATTTTTCTGGAAACCAAGTCGTTGGTTGGGTGTGAGGATAAATCTCTTTGTGTTCTGGCCGAGCCTTCCCGAACAGCACGAAGCCGAGTCCTCATTCCAATAAACCCTTTTATTTAATTTACAATGAATTTCCTCCCCAGCAAAGTCCCAGCCAACAGTCTTTCAAGACAGTTCCCAATTACAGACCTTTATCAGGCTTGGAGAGGGGCCAGGCCGATATCTTCCAGACACCGCAACACTTGGCAAGCATGCCACAATGAACTAATTGTTTCCTGCAAAACCCCACTCCCCTTTCGCTCCCCTCCTCTGGGAGGGGCCATTCACCATCCATCTGTGGCTTTACTCCCGAGTCAACCCTTATTCCTTAACTCTTCCCTTCTCCTGGCAACTCTGTGCTTGTGCACATTGGGAATAGGCTCCGGCTGTTCTTCTTCCCCACTGACCTCTGAAGGCAGCTGATAACTGTCGGACGGCCCTGGCCCCATCTCTGCCTCCAATGCAGAGCCCTCGTCCGGGCCCTCCCCAGACTCTAGGACTGGCCTATGTTCCTCCCCAAACCTCCTCACCGTCCCAGTCTACCACCAGCTCCGCTGGCTGCTGTTGGGCCACAACACCTTGACTCTGGGGGAGCAGTTCAGGAAACCCTAACCCTTCCAGGAGTCGTCCCCCCCTGCAAATTCCTCCCTTGAATTTAGTAGCTCCCCGCCAAACCTCAAAGGTCTCCTGAGCTTATTTGATGGAAGAGAGGAGAAAGAGGCTACAGAGGACTAGTACCATCAACTTCTCCAGCTCCGTGGGCATCTTGGCCTCATTTCAGCCTGCTCCTCCCCAAAATAACCCTTCCCTTTGGCACAACAAAGAATGCCTTACCACGACTGGCTGGCACCAAGCTCCTTACGGGCATGGTAGACGTGCCATTTGGGAACCCACCAATACGCTGGGTTTATCCGAGAGATGCCGTTTGTAAAAACCGATCGGGGAAGCCAATTCACAGTGGCATGCCATGTGCCTCACAGCTCAGGAGATGCCAGATGCTTGGCAGAAGCTGTAAGTTTGGCACCCACCATGTCCTAAGACGGGGTGGATATTTTTTAGTAGGAAAACCACCTGGAGCAGTTTTTTTTTTTCGCTCGCAAAGAATCACTAAGAAAAATTGTTGATAGAAGAAAATTTAGCTTAAGGTTGAACTGTGGGGTTCTCGGGGCTCTCTGAGTTTCAAATCTTTCATGACCCAATGAGGGAACATCATCAGGGCTAGAAGGGAGGGTTCAGAGTCTGTGAAGAGGAAGAGGAGGAGGAATGTGGGGTCCAGGGTGCATTCTGAGCTCGGTACTTTTCTTGTTGACATTTCATTACCCAACTAGGGGACATCACCATTGCTGGAGGGAGGAAAAGTTGCGAAGAGGAGAGGGAGGAGGAAGAGGATTCTGGGGTCCTTGGGGTACTCTGAGCTGGGTGGTTTTCTTGCAGATGTTTCATGACCCAACCAGGTAACATGAACAATGCTGAAAGCTAGAACCCTCACTCATTCGCACTGATAGAATTATTTAGTTGGGTGGTGAAAGTTGTTTTCCTCACGTCTGCAGGAAAACAACTAGGGAACACCATCAATGCTAGAAGGTATATATCTATATCTAGAAATATATAGAGATATATTTCTAGAGAGGAGGAGGAGGAGGAGGAGGAGGAGGAGGAGGAGGAGGAGGAGGA
>BLBF01000048.1:14927945-14947462 GCA_015471245.1 Laticauda colubrina | reverse complement strand
GCGTTAACCAACGGATGGCCAGTGTTTCTCTCCGTTTTACATCCTCTTTCCATCCGTTGGTGCTGTGTAACAGGGGCTTTACAAAATGATCTCTTTAATAAACACAAAAAAAGCTCTTTTCTCTTATCCAGTTTTTTTCCCTCATCCGCTAACCTCCCAATTGTTAATTCATTTTGTTTCATTGTGTGTAAAAACGCTACCAAGGGTTTCCAGCCAGTCATAAATGTGGGATTGTCTTTTTTCTTTTAATAAAAAGGTCAATTTAGCCATCTCCATGTGTTCCATCATCTTCACCAACCATTCCTCTGTTCTGGGTCATGTCAAACTTTCACATTTTTAAGCAAATAATAAAATTTTGCAATTGTTTTCCAGGAGACATAGAATGCAACTCTCCTGTTTCCATCCAAGTGGGACATGTCAAGGAAGAAGGAAGGAAGGAAGGAAAGAAGGGGAGAGGGAGGATGTTAGGATGGATGGGAGGGAGGGAGAGATAGAGAGAGGGTGGGAGGAAGGAGAAAAGAAAGAAAGGAGAAAGGAAGGAAGAGAAAGAGAAAGGAGAGAGGGAGGGAGGGGGAGAAAAAGAAGGAAGGAGGAGGAACAGAGAAAGAAGGGAGGGAGGAAGTTATGATGGAAGAAAGGAAGGGGGGGAGGGAGGGTGAGAGGAAGGAGAAAAGAAAGGAAGGAGAAGGCACATAAAAGGAAGGAAGGAAGGAGGAAGGGAGTGATGGAGGACTCTTTTTTCCCACTGAATTTAGGGATGCTCACATTTGTCTCAGATAGAAGCTCATGGCTTCTTTTCTTCTAAGGAAAATTTTAATTGCAGTCCTGCTCTATCTCAACCCAGCTGAGAGAAGACAACAGCAAAAGCAGTAAGGGAGAATACATTTTTTGCTTTTCTACAGCTGGAGTGAAATCAAGTGAAATAGAATATACTAAAATGGGTTGTGATTATATTATCTCCCTCCCATATTTTTTTGTAATGAACGGATGTCCATCTGGCTTCCGTCGTGAAAATGTAATGAGACGACAAGTAACTTCTTTGCCCGGAGCCCAGAAAATCATCTTTCGAACCAGGGACAGCACCAGGAATTTAGAGGTTTGAATTCTCTGTGCAACGAGTTGTTGTTGTTGTTTAAATCAGAAATGAAGAATGTCCTCAGGGATTGTAGGAATATTTTATTTAGTAATAAAGGTTAGCTGAATAATTAATTTTTATTCTTTTTGATTGGATTAAACTTTAACCCATCACCAAGGATGCATGATAGCTTAGGAAATAATTGGATTTCCTAGGGGAACATTGATTAAATTAGGAAACATTTATTTGGTTTACACATACACATTATATAATATTATACACACACACACACACACACACACACACACAAACACACTCATACATATATATTTCCTCAAACTGTAAACTAGAAAGATTTAGTTAGAATGGCTTTGAGGTTAGCAGGAGTTGCTCTCAAAGGAGCTGAGAACTCAACCCTAACTTTAAGAGATTCAATTCAATATAAAATGCATTGTTCATTGAATAAAAACTCCTGCACTCTATTCATTCTTATTCATACATATGAATCAATCTTTTTCTGTCTCTCTGTTTCCATCTCTCTGTATGTGTGTTTGTTTTTATCATCTATCTCTCTATCATCTGTCTATCAATCATCTATCATCTCTCTGTCACTTATCTAGATGTATCTATGCATTCATCTCCCCTTCTCCCTCCATGATCATCCATCCCTCCATCCATCTTAGAGAATTACTGTACTCTCTCTCTCTCTCTCTCTCTCTCTCCCTCCCTCTCTCTCTTTATCTATCATCTATCAATAATCTATCTCTCTATATGCAATCTATCTTTCTATCTGTCTGTCTATGATTAAGGTGACTTTTTTACAATGAGGAGAACACAAATAAACTGAAGAAAAAAACAACAAAGCCACTTGTGCATGGCGCACACTCTCTCAAAACAATTCTCCTGCATGGAGCGCATGCGTCTCATCATCGCCTCTCGCCGCTCTGTACCGAGCCTTGACGAATCGCCATGTCAAATGCAAATACGTCAAATCACACACAACGGATCGGATCGGCATCGATCAAATACGGAGATTTACAGATTAGTCTTCAAATATCAAAAAGGAGGACATGTAGGAGGACACTTTTCGAGAGAACTTACAAAAGGAGGACTGTCCTCCCTAAAGGAGGACGGTTGGTCACATTACTATTATTATCTCCCTCCTCTCTCCATCCATTCAACTATCCATCTATATATAATCTATGTATCTATCTGAAGTAACATTCCATGCACCAGTTTGTAATTAGCATCTATACCTTGCAAACCTGATTCCTTAAATTACAAAAATTCCTGGGATTCCTGGTGTCTATGAGGCACCATGCCAATTTAGGCCTAATTTACAGTTTGGCTAAGCCACTATTGATTGGGGTTATGGATGACTAATTGGATGATGGCACTGATAAGGGGGTTAGACTAGATGATCTCAGATGTTTCTTCAGTTCAGATGTTGTGTGATTCTTCCATAGACTAGATTCAATAATAATCTTCTAAACTTTAGCCTTATTCAAATGTGGCCACTTTAGGATATGTGGACTTCAGATCCCAGAATTCCCTAGCCAACCCCTGTACTGACTGGGGAATTCTGGGAATTGAAGTCCATACATCTTAAAGAGGCAGGCTCATGTTTGAGAAACCTTGCTTTAAATGTTATGGGAAGTTTTGACAAACAGGCTGACAATAAAAAAAAAGATAAAATAAAAAGACTCTGCAATGGTGAAGCGAAATGTCTGATTATTAAATTAACAATTCAAGGAGCCAGGATTCCATTTCAAGGAATTACTGGAAAGTAATTAAATACAAGTAGTTAATGGGGATGCTCCAGAATCCAGATGGCAGCGGGAGCATGATTTTTGTAACCGCTTGGAATTTGACCAATCAGCAAATTTTTTCACTGCCGCAATTTCTTGCTCAGAATTTGCAGTTGTACATCCTTCCACTGGGTTAAAATAAATATAAAAAATTAGATAAACCTTCACTTCCATCTAGAAATTATATCCTGCCATCTTTGTGAGCTTTGCAGTACAGTTGGTTGGTCCTCAACGAATGACAATTGAAATTGTCATAAATACAAATTGCAATTACTCCTCCCTCCCTTCCTTCCTTCCTCCCCACCTTTCTTTTCTTTTTCCTTCCTTTCTCACTCCCTCTCTTCTGCCCTCCCACCCTCCCTCCCACCCTACCTTCTGCCTCCCCCCTTCTCTTTTCTTCTTCCTTTCTCCTCTCCTTTCTCTCCCTCACTTTTCCTTCCTTCCCTTCCGTCCACCCTTCCTTCCTCCCACTCTCCCTCTCTCCCTTCTTCCCTTCTTTGCATCCCCCTTAAAGCCCCTGTCACACTGCACCAACGGATGCAAAGTGGATGTAAAATGGACAAAAAAGCTTGCCATCCGTTGGTTAACGCGTGTATCCGTTCTGTACTCACTGCCTCCGTTTTGCTTCCTCTCTATCCGTCCAGCATCCGTTTATGGACGTTTCATCCGCTCCAAAAGTTTTGAGCTGCTCAAAACTTTTGCGCAGAAAATGTATCCAATGCGTCAATTCTCCATCCGCTACGCATCTGCTATGCGTCCGTTCTGCATCCATTACGCATCCGCTATAGCTGCTAGGCATCCGCTGCGCATCCGTACAACTCGCATCCGTCCGGACGCAGGGAGGAAGCGGAATGGACACAAAACGGATGCAGAACGGATGCAGAAAGGATGCCTAGCGGAAACAAAGCGTTTAAAGCAGAAAAAACGTCCGCAGAGGGGACCTATCTCGGATATTAAGCCCATGTCACACTGGCCAATGGATGCAAAAAGGACACAGCGGATGAGCAAAATGTTCCATCCATTGTTATCCGCTCTCAAAAGGGGCAAAAATTTGCATAACCGGAGCGGATAACACGGACGGGGGGAGGACGTAGGGCGGATGCAAAGTGGATGCGGAACGGAAGCCCAGCGGATGGAAGCTGATGAGAACGGATGGCGTAACCTCAGGGCTTCCGGGGGGGCTCAGCGAAGTGGACGCGGAACGGAAAGAGCGGAAGCAGAGCGGACACCGAACGGATGAAGCGGATGCAGAGTGGAAGCCTAATGGATGCCTGGCATTAATTGCGCATGCGAGGAGGATGCATTGCATCAGCCCCGCAGATATAAGGGAAGCAGCTCGGAAGCAGGTCGCCATTCAGAGGAAAGACCTGCTTCCAGACACACCGACTGCCTTGCCTGTCCTGCCTGCATGTCTGCCTGCAAGCCTTGGTGCCTGCCTGCTTGCCAGCCTTCCTGCCAGCCTTGGTGCCTGCCAGCCTCCCTGCCAGCCAGCAACCCCACAACCATGCGGAAGCACAGCAAGCCTCAGCCATCTGCTGCCAGCCCTGGCAAGAGGGACAGGGCTACCATCCCGCCCCCTGGCCCTCACTCTGGTTCTGCTGGGGCTTCCGCAGCACGGGCTCGCTCTTCTGGGGCTGGCACTTCTGCTGCTTCTGCTTCTGGAGGAGCTGATGACAAGCCCTCCAGCACCAGCCACCTCCACAGCACCTGCACCCTTCACCCCTGAGACTGAGCGACCAAGAGGAGTGCCAGAGACTCATTTTTGTCTTATAGCTTCTTGTTAATAAAGTCTATTTTTGATTCACACACTTGCTTCATTTCTTTTTTTTAATAAAGTCTTGGTGGAAACTTTTATAAATGGTTTAAGCCTTTGCATGCTTGTGGGATGGGTTAAGGTAGCAGTGGGATGGGCAGGGATACCTGTTGGATGGGTAATAGCTGTGGGATAGATAAACCTCCAGTGCAAGCATAGTGGGACTGTATGGTCCACCCTCCCAGGTGCCACACCTACGGCCCTTTATTATCAATAATAATGTAATAATTATCCACACATGTCAACATAAGCACAACTCTTTATTAAACGCCCTGTTCATTGTAGGACCACTCAACATACATGGCCCAATCTCATCAGTGTGATGAGACAGGCTGAAGGAAGCATCCATTAAGCATCTACCATCCTGTCTTGCCACTCCACCGCTCCAGCTGGGGAGTTGCACCATTGTCTCAGGAGGTTGCGCTGCTTCTTCGCTTCATGTGAGGCTCTGTTGGGCCCTTGCACATCCTTAGTGTCTATCAGGTTTCGCCCTTGCCGCCATTCCCCAGGCTCCATGTCCTCATTGGCTTGTTGGAGGTCCACGAGCTTGTTCTGCAAGACTGGGTAGCGGGTGCGCATGAGATTGTGCAGGATGCAGCAAGCTTCCACAATGCTCCTCATGGTCTCTGGGCGATGCTGCATGGTGGTGAGAAGTACCTGGAACCTGCTGGCCAGGATGCCAAAGGCGTTCTCCACCACCCGCCTTGCCCTGGACAGCCTGTAGTTGAAGATCCTCTCTTCTTGGGTGAGGAGTCTGGAAGTGTAGGGCTTCATGAGGTAGGTTGTGAGGGAGAAGTCGTCATCCCCCACGATGAAGTAGGGCACATCTTGCGTGTCGTTGGGCAGGGGGTCTGGATCTGGGAAGCCCACGATGAGGTTGTGTTCCAGCCCCTCCTTGAGGTGACTGGTGCTGTATACCTGGGCATCTGAACATGAGCCATTGCCTGAAGCATCGATGTACCTGAACTTGTAGTCAGCATCGACCATGGCAAAGAGGACGATGCTGAAGAGGCCCTTGTAGTTGTGATAAGAGGACCCCAACTTGGCTGGAGATTTGCTTGCCATCTATGGCTCCAACGGTGTGGGGGAAGTTCCACTTCTGATACCACTGCTCTGCAACTTTCTTCCATCCTTCTTCAGTGGAGGAGCACTGGAGCAGCTCTTCCAGGTATTCTTCGATGATGGCCTGCACCATTTCTCTGACCACAATGCTGATGGTGTTGTGTGGCACCCTCCAGCCGTACTGCATGTTCCTGTAGGAGGTCCCTGAGGCCAGGTGGTGCAGAGTGAGTGCCACCTTGAGCCCAGGTTCCAGGCTGGGCCGGAAGTTGGTGTTTGCCTTGGTCAACCTGGGTGTCAGCCGCTGCACAACTTCATCAAACATGGCTGGAGGCATCCTCATGAAGTTCTGGAACGCCTGAGTGTCTTTGCTCCTGAGCTCCACCATCAGCTTGTTGTACAGTCCGTCCTCTGCTCTTCTGGCGAACCATCTTTGGACCCAGACTTTTTTTGGGTGGCTCTTTTTCTTCCCGTAGTAGAGTTCACAGAGCCTGCAGATGGCTTCGCACTGTTGCAGAAGGATGGTGGCTGCCAAAAAGACCGTGTTACGATCCACGGTGGACATGACTGGATGCTGTGGAAAAGGAAGAGTCAGATGAAGGCAGCAAAGGTCTGCTCAGGTGGGCTGCTGGTCTGAAAGTGAGATGCAGGCGAGTTGCTCCCCCTTTTTATAGGCAGTATAGGTGTCCCTTTGCATCCTCTAGGCATCCTCTAGGCATCCTTAATATCCGAGATAGGTCCCCTCTGCGGACGTTTTTTCTGCTTTAAACGCTTTGTTTCCGCTAGGCATCCGTTCTGCATCCGTTCTGCATCCGTTTTGTGTCCATTCCGCTTCCTCCCTGCGTCCGGACGGATGCGAGTTGTACGGATGCGCAGCGGATGCCTAGCGGATATAGCGGATGCGTAGCAGATGCAGAACGGATGCATAGCGGATGCGTAGCGGATGCAGAATGGACGAACTGGATACATTTTCCGCAGCCCAAAACTTTCTGAGCGGATTAAATGTCCATAAACGGATGCTGGACGGATAGAGAGGAAGCCAAACGGAGGCAGTGAGTACAGATGGCAAGGTTTTTTGTCTGTTTTACATCTTCTTTGTATCCATTGGTTCAATGTGACATGGGCTTAGGATGTCTACAGGATGCCTAGAGGATGCCTAGAGGATGCCTAGAGGATGCAAAGGGACACCTATGCTGCCTATAAAAAGGGGGAGCAACTCACCTGCATCTCACTTTCAGACCAGCAGCCCTGCGGTGCCGACCTCTGCAGCCTTCATCTGCCTCTTCCTCTTCCACAGCATCCAGTCATGTCCACCGTGGATCGTAACACAGTCCTTTTGGTAGCCACCATCGTTCTGTGACAGTGTGAAGCCATCTGCAGGCTCTGTGAACTCTACTGTGAGAAGAAAAGGAGCCACCCCAAAAGAGTCTGGGTACGAAGATGGTTCGCCAGAAGAGCAGAGGACGGACTGTACAACAAGCTGATGGTGGAGCTCAGGAGCGAAGACACTCGTGCATTCCAGAACTTCATGAGGATGCCTCCAGCCATGTTTGACGAAGTTGTGCAGTGGCTGACACCCAGGTTGACCAAGCAGAGCACCAACTTCCAGCCCAGCCTGGACCCTGGGCTCAAGATGGCACTCATTCTGCGCCACCTGGCCTCAGGGACCTCCTACAGGAGCATGCAGTATGGCTGGAGGGTGCCACCCAGCACCATCAGCATTGTGGTCAGAGAAGTGGTGCAGGCCATCATCGAAGAATACAAGGAGGAGCTCCTCCAGTGCCCCTCCACTGAAAAAGGATGGAAGAAAGTTGCAGAGCAGTGGTATCAGAAGTGGAACTTACCACACACAATTGGAGCCATAGATGGGAAGCACGTGGCCTGCAAATCTCCAGCCAAGTCGGGCTCCACTTATTACAACTACAAGGGCTTCTTCAGCATCATCCTCATTGCCATGGTCGATGCTGACTACAAGTTCATTTACATTGATGCTTCAGGCAACGGCTCATCTTCGGATGTTCAGGTATACAACACCAGTCACCTCAAGGAGGGGCTGGAACACAACCTCATCGTGGGCTTCCCAGATCCAGACCCCCTGCCCAAACGACACGCAAGATGTGCCCTACTTCATCGTGGGGGATGACGACTTCTCCCTCACAACCTACCTCATGAAGCCCAACACCTCCAGACTCCTCACCCGTGAAGAGAGGATCTTCAACTACAGGCTGTCCAGGGCAAGGCGGGTGGTGGAGAACACCTTTGGCATCCTGGCCAACAGGTTCCAGGTACTTCTCACCACCATGCAGCATCGTCCAGAGACCGTGAGGAGGATCGTGGAAGCTTGCTGCATCCTGCACAATCTCATGCGCACCCGCTACCCAGTCTTGCAGAACAGGCTCGTGGACCTCCAACAAGGCAATGGGGACATGGAGCCTGGTGAATGGAGGCGAGGGCGAAACCTGATAGACACTGAGGATGTGCAAGGGCCCAACAGAGCCTCACATGAAGCGAAGAAGCAGCGCAACCTCCTGAGACACTGGTGCAACTCCCCAGCTGGAGCAGGGGAGTGGCAAGACAGGATGGTAGATGCTTAATGGATGCTTCCTTCAGCCTGTCTCATCACACGGATGAGATTGGGCCATGTATGTTGGGTGGGCCCACAATGAGCAGGGCATTTAATAAAGAGTTGTTTTTATGTTGACATGTGTGGATGATTGATTACATTGTTATTGATAATAAAGGGCCATAGGTGTGGCACCTGGGAGGGTGGACCATACAGTCCCACTATGCTTGCACTGGAGGTTTATCTATCCCACTGCTATCCTTACCCATCCCACAGCTATTACCCATCCCACAGGTATCCTAACCCATCCCACAAGCAAGCAAAGGCTTAAACCATTTCTAAAAGTTTCCACCAAGACTTTATTAAAAAAAAGAAATGAAGCAAGTGTGTGAATCATAAATAGACTTCATTAACAACAAGCTATAAGACAAAAATGAGTCTCTGGCACTCCTCTTGGTCGCTCAGTCCCAGGGCTGAAGGGTGCAGGTGCTGTGGAGGTGGCTGGTGCTGGAGTGCTGGTCATCAGCTCCTCCAGAAGCAGAAGCAGCAGAAGCGCCAGCCCCAGAAGAGCGAGCCCGTGCTGCAGAAGCCCCAGCAGAACCAGAGTGAGGGCCAGGGGGCGGGATGGTAGCCCTGTCCCTCTTGCCAGGGCTGGCAGCAGATGGCTGAGGCTTGCTGTGCTTCCGCATGGTTGTGGGGTTGCTGGCTGGCAGGGAGGCTGGCAGGCAGGCAGGCACCAAGGCTGGCAGGAAGGCTGGCAGGGAGGCAGGCACCAAGGCTGACAGGAAGGCTGGCAGGCAGGCAGACAGCAAGGCTGGCAGGGAGGCTGGCAGGAAGGCTGGCAGGGAGGCAGGCACCAAGGCTTGCAGGCAGGCATGCAGGCAGGGCAGGGAAGGTTGTCAATCCGTCTGGCAGCAGGTCTTTTCTCTGAATGGTGACCTGCTTCCGAGCTGCTTCCCTTTATATCCGCGGGGCTTACGCAATGCATCCTCCCTGCATGCGCAATTAACGCTCGGCATCCGTTAGGCTTCCGCTCTGCATCCGCTTCATCCGCTCTGCATCCGCTCTGCATCCGCTCTTTCCGTTCCGCATCCACTTTGCTGCGCTCCCCCGGAAGCCTAGCGGACGTGCCATCCACCCTCATCTGCTCCCATCCGCTGGGCTTCCGTTCCGCATCCGCTTTGCATCCGCCCTGCATCCTCCCTGCGTCCGTGTTATCCACTCCGGTTATGCAAATTTTTGCCCCTTTTGAGAGCGGATAACAATGGATGGAACATTTTGCTCGTCCGCTGTGTCCTTTTTGCATCCGTTGGCCAGTGTGACAGGGCCTTAACTTCCTTCAATTCATCCTTCCATCCATCCATCATTCTCCCTCTCTCCTTCCCACCTCCCTCATTTTCTATTTTCCCTCCTCCTCATTTCCTTCCTTCCTTTTTCACTTTCAATTCCTTTTTCATTTCCTTCCTTCCTTCCCACCTTTTGGCCTCCTTCCCTTTCTCTTTTCTTCTCCTTTCCTCCCTCCCTCTCTTACACTCTTCCTTCCTTCCCTTCTATCCACCCTAACTTCCTTCCATCCATCTTTCCATCCATCTATCCTTCTCCCTCTCTCCATCCTTCCTTCCTTCTTTCTTCCCTCCCTCTCTTCCTTTCTTCCTCCCTCCCTTCTCTTTTTCCAAATGATCTTTCATTTCATCATTCATATTATACCCTTCCGGTTCTCCCATTATTAACCAATTCTAATCTTTTAATGTTCATTGGAAAATGTCTGGATGCCGCCTCTTGAGGGGACACCTGGTGGTCTCTCTTCCATTCCGTTCCCCCTTTACTCCTTGAGACCAAGTTCAATTAGCTGCTACTGGGTTCCTAATTTGTCTATTCTTTTTGGACCCTGATCCATACCTATGGCAGCTGCAACCATGAACGAAGAGCAAGCTTAGAGAAGATTTATGAGAATTAAGCTGAGGGAACTGGCTGCCAGAATCAAAAGTTTATTAATCAGAATAAGCATGTTGAGAGACACTACAGAAACAATTTGTTCATTCTTGGATCTCTTCATATTGCAAACAATTCTTGTGCATTTGCTCAGTCCTTCCCAGCTCTGGTTTTCATTGCAAATCATGAACCGTAAAATTGAAAAAAAATGTTCTTTTCTTTCAGTCTCTTGTTTTGGATTTACAGCTGTCCATGCAAGTTTTACAATAGTAATAATAATAAAAATAATTATTAAAAAACGCCCTTTTCCTCGATGGAATGTCATGCTGGCTCTACCACCACATGTTTTTCATTTTCCTGGGTAACATGGAATGCATAGAATGACTACAAGTTACTAAAAATGTGATTTATTTTCCTAGATTATTGTTTCCTGCAAGAAAGAAAGAGAGAGAGAGAAAAAGAAAAAGAAAAAAAGAAAGAAAATCCTTGATCTGTATAGAAAATATCATCATTGCAGATTCCATCATGAAATACCTGTTGGACATTTGAGGAAAATATAGAGGTGGAAAAAGCCACACCAACAGGTTCTGGCCCAGAAACTGGGAGACGGTGAGTTCTAGTTGTACCTTGGTCATGAAATCAGCTGGATGATTTTGTCCCAATCATTGTCCCTCAATTCTCACATTGGTTGTTGTTGTCAGGGAAAATAGGAGGAGAAAAGGTGTATTACCTGTGTCCACTGCCTCGAGCAAGTTATAAAGCAATAAACTAGTTTATTACTTTATGTAAAAAAATAAAAATCTAATGCAAATAAAAAAAGAAATAAAATTGGAAACTTTTTTGGGGGGAAATCCATAAATAAATGTCACCTGGAAAAGTGCTGGAATGTGCAGGGATTGAGCAATGAGATAATTGCAATCAGAGCATCTCATTCCACATTCTGTGTTTCGAACGTCACTTTACAACTTGGAAAAGAAATTTTGGGCATCTGGCTTTTCAAAACGACAATTGGATTAAAAGTTGGTGGGGCACTGGCAGCTGCCTGCCAAGCGTTGCTTGTTGTGTATGCGCACGCGCATTTGTGTGTGTGTGTGTGTGTCTGTGTGTGTACACAATGTGGTGCAAGCTGAAGCCAAAGTTTTCTTGCTTGGAAAAATCTGGAACAAAATCTCAGATGAAGATTCTCACCCTTGGCAACCTGGATTTCTGTGACACATAGCTGGAGATTCTATCTGTTCCTTTCCGTGTTTGGGAGATCCAAGCTTATGCAGCTAGTCCTCAACTTATGACCGTTTTCTTCAAGAAAACAACTGGGCTCAACACCAAGGAGCCTACAGTCATTCTCCTCCTCCTCTCCACAAACCCTACTCCCTTCTAGCACTGATGGTGTTCCCTAGTTGAGTCATGAGATGTCTGCAAGAAAAGAACCAAGTTCAGAGAGCACCAGGGACCTCACCATCCTCCTCCTCCTCCTCTTTCCCCCTTCCTTTCCTCCCTCCCTCTGTCCCTCCCTCCCCTCCTCCTTATGTTTCTCATCTTCCTCCCTCCCTCCTTCTTCTACTCCTCCTCCTCTTTCTTTTGCTTCTCCTCCCTGTATCCTCCTCCTTCTCCCTCCCCATAACCCTCCCTTCCTTCTAGCACTGATGATGTTACCAACATGGGTAAAGAAATGTCTGCAAAAAACCCACCAAGCTTAGAGAACATCCAGGACCCACAGTCCTCCTCCTCCTCCTTCTGGCTGGAAGCATTTAGAAACAGAAATGTGGAGTCCCTGGTGGTCTCTGGGATTGGTGGTTTTCCTGCAGACGTTTCATGACCCAACTAGGGGACATCATCAGGGCTACAAGGAAGAGGGGAGGTTCTAGGTTCTCGCATTGATGGTGATGATGTTGGGTGAGAAAATGTCTGTAGGAAAACCATCAAGTTCAGAGAGCATCATGGACCCCAGAGTCCTCCCCCTGCAACCACCTCCCTTTCTATCCCTGATGCTGACCACACAATAATTGTCTCCCTCCTTTTTCTGTCCCAATTTTTACCATCTAACCTTGTTAGAAGGAGAGAGAATGTTATGGGCACTCCTTTGTTTTACAACAATTCATTCAGTGACCATTCAAAATTGCAATGCCCCCGCCGCCCAAAACAGGGGATATACGACCATTTTCCACATGTCTGTTGCATCATCTCCATGGTTAAATTTTGGACAACCAGCTCACATCTATGACCGTTGTTGTGCCTCAGGGCCCTGTGATTTCCCTCTTGCGACCTTCCAACAAACAAAAACCAACGGAGAAAACCGGATTCATTCAGCAAATGTGCTGCAAACTTAATTGCATTGTTTCACTTAACAACACATGGGAAAAAGGTCATAAAATAGGGCAAAAACTCACTTAACAACCTTCTTGCTTAGCAATGGATGTTTTGGGCTCAATTGTGGTCATAAGTCGACCTGTCCTTGCGACCCATGGAAACACACAAGCAATAAAAACCAGAGGGATGCTGGCATTAGCTAGAGAGTTCAGCTTTTATTTGGTTTTAAACTGGCAAGTTCCCAGTCCTTATGGCTGCGACCATATAGGGTACAGATTTTGGAAAGGCAGGGGTTTGAGTAAGAATTTTAGCGATTTAAGGGATTCATTGCCTCTTCACAAAATTCACCGAAGCAGCATAAATTACACGAAACACGGTGGAATAAATTATTAGACAATATAACATCCATTGTGCAAATTCGAAGGGCAGGATCCAGCTTGTTATGTTTATTATTTTTTAATCCCCTCCCCCCGCAACCTTCTTAATTTCCAGAGCGATTTTAAAAAAAAAAATTTTTCTGCCAATGTCCACTTATTATTGCAAAGGGTGGATTTGATCAGAGTTCCTTCTCTAGGGCGAGAAAGGAGTCGAAATGATTTCTGCAACTGGTGCCATGAAGACCTTGGGTTCATTTTTCTGGGTACCTCACCCTTTGCAGGTGCCGGAAGATGGGAAGGGGGTTGGACTAGATGACCTGCAAGGTCTCTTTCAACTTTGTTAATCTGTAACAATGGGTTCCGATCCAAGCCAGCCTTTATCGAAGCAGCAACTCAATCTGGCTTCCTGCAAGGGATTCTGGGTGTTGTAGTTTTTAACAAGGGGGGGCATTTATTTAGAAAAAAAGGAGTTTTGCAGCCAGACAGGTGCTCATGCAATTAACTCAGCATTTGCAGAGGATAAATTTTCTAAATTGTTTGTGCAATGGCCTTAATGATAATAATTAAAAAACTGGGGAATAGGAAACAAAATGACATTATCAGTCCCAGCTCAATTGGGATGAACTGCTTTGTAGACCTTGACTTAACAACCATTCATGCTGAAGTTACAACAGCACTGAAAAAAATGACTTAAAAACGTTCCTCACACTTACAACGCTGGCAGCTTTCCTGTGGTCGCCTGATCAGAATTCAGCTACGCTCAGCAACCGGCATATAAAGGTGGTCCTCGACTTACAATCAGAATTGAGCCCAACATTTCTATTGTTAAGCGAGGCGTTTGTTCAGGGAGGGGTTTTTTTTAGCCTGATTTTTATGACTTCCTTGCCACTGTTGTTAAGTGAATCACTGCACTTGTTCAGCAAGGAACCTGATTGTTAAATGAATCTCTGGCTTTCCTGTAGACTTTCCTGGTCAGAAGGTCAGAAAAGGGGATCACATGACTCCACACCCCCCCCCCCCGGGGCACATCGTCATAAATACGAATCAGTTGCCAAACACCTGAATTTTGATCATGTAACCACAGGGGATGCTGCAGTGGCCCTGTATGGTCACTAAACAAACTGTTGTAAGTCGAGGACTACCTGTATTTACAGCGGTTACAGCACCATGAGAGTCACATGATTTCCCCTTGCAATTTTCCCAATGGGCTTCGGACAGTAGATTGGGGAAGCCAGATTTGCTTAGCGTCAGTGTCATCCATTTAATGACTGTGTGATTCACTTAACAACCATGAGTGGCTCGCTCAACAACTACAGCAAAGAGTTGTAAAATTAGATGCGCCTCTCTTAATGGTTGCTTTTGCTGAGCAACAGAAATTCTGGCCCCCCAACTGTGGTCGTAAGGCAAGGATTCCCTGTGCAATGCTGGGAAGATGTCTTATAGTGCCTTCTTCCTAAATTGTGGGATTATGGTAAAGGGGTTGGGGGAAATAAACCCTGATTCTTAGTCTGTTAATTGAAGAGCAGTTCCTGATGGGAATAAGATCCGTTGGCAAGAGAGAGGTTTCCACTAGGATTAGCTTGAAATTGGTCATCTTAATACAACATTGCCTCCATGTGCAGCCTTAAAAGCAAAACTTTGTCCACTTATTTTTGGCTCCATCGTAGCCAGGATCTTTGGAAAACAGAGCAGCCTCCTGTTTCTGGGCTCCGTGTGATCCAGCCCCACTGTCACAGAGGCCGGGGAAAACATCATGCTGTCCTCTTCGGCGTTGCTCGCTCATGTGCAAATCCACATATATGACACCACATTTAGCGTCCAAGCCTCTGTCCCACTGGGGGAGACCCAAGGTTCTCACACACATACACACACACACACACGGAAAGGATCTGGTGTTTTGGCCGCAAACGGCACTGAATGGGAGAGGTAGAAAAACACCATGTTTGGGAGGTGAGGAAAACAGCCCTCGTTGGGCACGGGTCAATCCCCGTTTCTCTATCCAAATCCTCTCGTCCCTTCTTTCCATGGGAGATAGTGCAAACAGGGCGTCACAACTCTTCAAAATCTGCTTGTCTGATCCTCAGCGGGTTGCTCTTGGTCCTGAGTGGTGTTCCGGAGCTCATCATCCTGATGCCGGCATGAAGGACCCTAACTCAGAGCTCTGTTGCCTGCATTCTGGCCCTCCTCTCCTCCCCACATCATTCTATATCGAGCCTTTGTTTCTCCTCTTATTGTTAATCAATGGTCTGTCTCCGGAGACAGAGACAATATTATCTCCTTGTTTTTGCTTTTTGACTGACTCACTGTTTAATTCAGTATTGATCTAATCGCAATTTCTCCTTTCACAAAGAGTGCTGGACAATCTCCTGGTGCCTTCGTTTGAGGGTGGGAGAGGGGATGAGTGATCAGGAGTAAGACCCCCTCCCCCAGGATAATATGATTTTCTCGTGTGGTGAGACATAAAGCAGAAAGGTAACAGAACGAGTAGGAAAATAATTTCGATTTTCTTTCGATTGAAAGACCTTTTCTTGGGTTCGTTTTCCCTTGGTCACTTAAAACATGAATCTAAGTAAATCTTTGGAAGGAGGGGGAGGTAAAAGTTTTGTCTGGATACAAAAAAACATGCATTCAGTTTGATTGGGGTATTTCCTCACCCCCTCCCACTAAACCAAATCTTAAAAAGCAAAACAACCCCGTGAGAAAGCTTTGTTCTGAACTGATCCTGTCTGGATCAATCAACGGGCACGATCCCTTTGGTTCCCCTAAGGGAGAAAAGCTCTGAATGCCCTAGGACCTCTGGCCCCCTTTCCCTTGTGCTCCCCAAAGATAACGGGGTTCACTCTTGTTTTCTAGGGAAGGAGAACGCGGAGTCTCTGCCGGGTCGCCAAAAAGTGTTGCCATCTTTCACTCCGGTCAGATGCCATTTCTCGCAGCAAAGAATTCAGGTGGAGAGTCAACCGCCCCCTCCCCAAATTGATTCCCCATGATGGGGAATCAATTGACTGGAAGTTGCTTGCCACCCTCAGTGCCTACAGGGACCCCTAAGCGGGGCTTTCTAACCATCATTTCCTTTTGTTACATCACAGTTTCTTCTTCTTTTTCCAACAAGGCAGCTGGCCTGAAGCCGTTGTAGAGTCCGGAGTTGTTGAGGTATTCCTCCTCTTTGCTGTAGTGCTCGAGCCCCGAAGACGCCAACGAGTTCTCCGAAATGGACCCATTCCGGATGTAGCCTGGCAAATTCCGGTGTCCGTTGAGGGTGCCCGAGGCTGGTTTCCCATTGAGAGGGAGTGGTGTGCCCCCTTTGGCGGTGACATTTGTGACACTGGTGTGGGATACCATAGGTCCATAGCTGTAGGTGGTACTCCCACTCCGGGCCTTTCTACGGAAGTCCAACGCTAATGTCCATCGGCTCCATGACTTCTTGATCTCGGATTGGACCTAGGGAGGAGGACAAAAGGATGGGGGTGGGACAGGACAAAAGGGTGGTTATTATGGGATGGAACGGGTGGAAAGTTCCCTTCCCTTCCTTCCTTTCACTTCCATCCCTTTCCTTCCCTCCTGTCTTTCCTTTCCCTTCCCTTCCCTTCTTTCCTTCACTTCCTTCCCTCCTGTCTTTCCTTCCCTTTCCTTCCTTCCCTTCCATTTCCTCCTGTCTTTCCTTTCCCTTTCCTTCCCTTCATTTCCTTCCTTTCTCTTTCCTTCCCTCCTGTCTTCCCTCCTGTTTACTTCCCTCCTGTCTTTCCTTCCCCCATCTTTCCCTTCCTTCCTTCCCTTTCCTTCCCTTTATTTCCTTCCCTCCTGTGTTTCCATCCCCTTTCCTTCCCTCCTTCCCTTCATTTCCATCCCTCCTGTCTTTCCTTCCCCTCTCCTTCCCTTTCCTTCCCTCCTGTCTTTCCTTCCCCTTTCCTTCCTTTCATTTCCTTCCCTTTTCTTCCCTCCTTTCTTTCCTTCCCCTTTCCTTCCCTTCCTTCCCTTCCCTTCCCACCTGTCTTCCCTTCCCTTCCCTCCTCTTTCTTCCCTCTTCTTTCTTTTTGTCCCTTTCCTTCCTTTCCCTTCCTTTCCCTCATGTCTTTCCTTTCCTTTCCTCCCCTTCATTTCCTTGCCTTTTCTTCCCTTCCTTCCCTTCCCTCAAGTCTTTCCTTCCCTTTCTTTTCCTCCCTCCCCTCCCCTCCTGCCACTCTGAACCAAGAGATTACGCAGATGGGGATACTCACCTCCCCATTACAAAAGCAGTAGATAATTGCCACAAAAAATCCCTAAGAAGAAGAAAAAAAAAGGAATAAAATTGGTTTCTTTGTCTGATTTCATGAATAGTTTTTAGGCGAGAGTCCTTGACTTACAATGGTTCATTTAGTGACTCCTCAGTTACAACATCACTGAAAAAAGGGACATATGACTGTGTTTCACCCATTGCAGCATCCTCATGGTCAAATGATCATGAATTCAAATGATCATGAATTCAACTGACTCATACTTATGATCCCCTTTTGCGACCTTCTGACAAACAAAGCCTAATTGGAGAAGCCGGATTCGCTTAACAACTGTATGACTAACTTGATGAATGCAGTGATTCACTTAACATCTGAGGCCAGAAAGGTCATAAAATGGGGCAAAACCTTTTCCAGGGGAATTATGGGATGCTGCTGAAATTGAGCAGATGGTCCACAACAGTGAAATTACATAAAATGTGATTTGACTTCAGAGAGGGGTAATAATTAATAATGGACATTAAAATTTAAGAATTAATTTAATATTAAATTTAATAAAAGCTATGATAATTAGGCTTAAATTTTTAACTTTCTATTTGATATTAATAATGAATTTTCCATAACTCTTGTGAAGAGTCTATTCTAGCTTGCAAGCTTGAACCTGCAAAAGTCCAACCAGAAGCTTCTCAGCTGGGTGGGGATTATGGGAGTTGAAGTCCAAACCATGGATGGACCCCATGGCTGGAAAAATCACTTCGTTGCATTTTCACCCCTTTCCTAAATCCTAAACTGGGGTATTCAGAAGAAGGGACAGAGGCTGGGCGAACCTGGAAGGAGTTAAACAGCATTTCATAGTGCATCTGAATTTGCCAGAGGATTCCGGAAACTTCCGTGTACGGCATAGCCATAAAGACGATATAATGGACTCCGAATAATGGCATGAGGACCAGGGTGGATTTCAACAGTTTCCTGCAGAGAAGGAGATGCAGAGAAAAGATGATGAATAATAATAGATAGAGGAGAATCTTTGTAGCTCAGGGTTGAATTGAGGGGGGGGGTCCATGACGTCTCATGACCGAACTAGGTAACATCATCCGTGCTAGAAGGGAGTGGGGTTTGCAGGGAGGAGGAGGAGAGGAAAAAGAAGAGGAGGAGGAAGGAGAGAAGGAGAAGGGGGACTGAAGAAGAGGAGGAGCAGGAGTTCTGATTTGCTTGGCAACATCATGTTTCACTTAATGACTACAGAAATCCAGGCGTTTCACCGGTGTCAAATCAGGCGCAGCTGTTTTAACAAGGGAAATTCCGTCTCCAATGGCAGTCATAACTCAAGGACTGCTCGTAAGTCCCTTGTTTGCTCGCCCTCCTCTGCAAGAGAAGACCTGGAGACCCCAAACGGTGCAGGACAGGACGTGGCACATCGTCCACACCAGGGGGAGGCTGGCAGAGGAAGAAAAACAAAAAAGGATGAGTTTTTCTAACTGGCACAGCTTGATTCGAAGTTCAGGGAGGGGGCAGGAGAAGAAAGTATGGAGGGGGGGGGGCGAAATGTGAATTTGGAAAGCAAGTATTTTAATTCAAAGCAGGCGAGACCAGCGGGGATGCTTGGCCTGGCTTTGCAAAACCTCAAAGTTTCGTTCTCAGCCTATCATTTCCTTCGAGATTTATTTCACCCTCTTGGAGGGTTGCTACAAATGTCGGTTTGGACGCGGCTGGGAGGTTGCGGGGTGTTTTTTCCAGCCGGGACACCAAGACAGCCGATGCCAGAGGAGGGGAGCCCCCCCCCCCCCCCCCGGCCCTGGTGCCCCCTTTGCTAATTGCCTCCAGATTCGGCGAGACTTGGCTGAATCTGCCTCTTCCGCCTTGCTTGCAGCCAGGGGAGGCTCCCTCTGGGGCACAGCTGGCAAAGGGGGCCAGATGTGGTTGTCTGCATGCAGGGTTTCACTCCTTTGGGTCGTGGGGCTGATGGGCCTCCTTCATCTTTTCCTTCCTCCTCTCTTCCTTCCCTTTCACCTTCGTCTCTTCCTCTTCACTTTCCTTCTTTCTAACCATTCCTTCCTTCTCCATCTTTCTTCTTCCCATTCCCCTCCCTCCCTTCCTTTCCCTTATTCCCATGTTCCTTTACCTTCCCCTTCCTCCCTATCTCACCTCCTTTCATCTCCTTTTATATTCCATTCCTTTCTTTGCCTTCCCTTCCCTTTCATCTCCTTTTCCTTTCTGTTCCTTTCCTCCCTCCCTCCCTCTTTCCTTTCCTCTCCTTTCCTTCCCTTCCCTTTCCTTTCTTCTCCTTTTCCTTTCTGTTCCTTTCCTCCTTCCCTCTTTCCTTCCCTCTCCTTCCCTTTCATCTCCTTTTCCTTTCTGTTCCTTTCCTCCCTCCC
>BLBF01000048.1:14917048-14927935 GCA_015471245.1 Laticauda colubrina | reverse complement strand
TTTCTGTTCCTTTCCTCCCTCCCTCTTTCCTTTCATCTCCTTCTCCTGGCATTGGATAATGAGACCCTCAGTTTTCTATGGGCTCTTCCTGAAACTGAATTTTCCTCTCTTTTCCCTGTTTTGTCACTCCACCCTGGCTGGGAGGAATCCCCCCATGTGGAGAGAGGAACAATTCTCTCCTTACCGATATTGTTGTCTGGTGTCACATCTCCCAGCGTTTGTTTCTCGGAGTTTGGTTGCAAGGACTCTGATGATTTTGATAAACAGGATAAAATTTGCCTGAAAGACAAAAGGAAGGAAGGGAAAGAGAAGGGGGGAAAGAAGGAAGAGGACAAAGGGAAGGAAGAAGAAATGGAAGGGAAAAGAGGAGGAAAAGGAGGAGGAGGAAAGAAAGGAAAACGAGAAGAAGATGAACATCAAGGAGGAGGGGAAGTGGATGAGGAGAGAAAGAGATGGAGAAAGGAAGGAGAAGGAAGAGAAAGAAGAAGAAGGAGAAGGAAAAGGAGGGGAAAAGAAGAAGTAAGGAGAAGAAACAAGGAAAAAAGGAAGAAAAGGAAAAAAGGAGGAAAGAAGGAAAGGAAGGGGAAGAAGGAGAAGAGAAGGAGAAGAAAAGGAAAAAGAATGGAGAAAGACAAAGAGAAGGAGAAGAAGGACAAGAAAGGAGGAGGAGAAGAGGAAGAGGAGAAGAGAGAAGGAAGAAAAAGGGGAGTAAGTAAGAAAAAAGGAGGAGGAAGGAAAGGGAGGGAGGAACAAGAAGGGAAGGAGCAATAATTTAATAAAAGTGCCCCTTTGGGCAATTAGCATCTCTAAAACCTATACCACATTTTTAAAAAATATATATTTAAAATTACACACCTACTTCCTTTCCATGATTCCCCCTCTCCCATTGCAGCTAGGAAAAAAAATAGAAATTGCACTCAAATCAAACCCACCCGGAGGGTTATTTTGCGTGGAGGGGCAGTGGGCACAAAGCCTTCAGGGCGCTGCGTGTTGCAAAAACCAAGGCCATCGCTCGCTCACTCCCTAACCTGGTTTGAGGTCTAACCACAGGCTATTCCAGTTATCCTGCCCCCCCCCCCCCAGCCCTGTTTGCTGGACCACCCAGACATCCTGGAGGGATGAGAATGGAAGAAGCTGGTCGGAGACAACTGGTCAAGCGCCAGCCCTGCAAAAAAATATTTCCATTTACGGTCCACTGACCACAAAACAATGGTTTAGCCCAGCATGGATGTTGGGTTTGTTTTGCTGGGAAAAAAATTCTCCAGACTGGGAAGCCCCGCTCAGTTTTCCACAAATGTTGTCTTCCCCACGTCCGAAGGAAGCCGAGAATGGCTTTGATTTGATGTCTGCAGACCCCCAAGGGATTGGGGTGGCTTCATTCATGCCACGGGGTTGTGTGTCTGTGTGTTGTGTGTGTGTCTGTGTGTCTGTGTGGGTGTGCAGTTAATTGTGCCTTGCAGTCGGGATGATAGATCTCTCTCAATAGCTGCGATTTCTGTACAAATTTTGCTGGAGGTTTCCGAAATAAAGTGGACAATTCTACTTGACCGGGATGGTATAGAGGGAGTCCTCGACATACAACCATTTGTTTAGCGACTGAAGTGACCATTTTTCACACTTATGGCCGTTAAAGTATCCCCAGAGTCATGTGATCAAAATTTGGGATGCTTGGCAACTGACTCATATTTATGATGGTTTGCAGTCCGTCTTTGTGACGATCAACAGCAAGGGGGATGGCCAGATTCATTTAACGACCATGATACTCACTTTTAAACACAGCAGTGATTCGCTTAACGGCTGTGGCAAGCAAGGTGGCAAAATGGGGCAAAAAATCACTGAATAACAGTCTGGCTTAGCAACAGAAATCTTTGGATCAAATGCGGACGTAAGTTGAAGACTACCTGTAAAAGGCCTCCTGCCTTGAGGGTTGGAGTAGATGACCTCTCGGATCCCTTCCAGCCCTAGGATTTTATGTTCTGCCTGAGGTATTCTAGGAATTGGAATCTTCCCCTCTCAAAGGATGGCTGGTTGGGGGATTCTGAGAGTTGAAGTCCACCCATCTTAAAACATTCTGAGGTTGAGAAATTCTGATTTAAATGACAGGCAAGGTCTGTAAAAACTAGACATGGCTTTCCCTGTACAACCCTGTCCACCATCTTGACTTTTTTGAACCCCGCTGAACCCTTTCCCCTTCCCAGACTCCTCCTTGGCTCCAACTCACCAACACGGCCGTGAGGATAGGCACCTGGATAAACCACTTGAAATACCCGGCGCTTAAATCCCAGCATCTGTCAAGGAAAGAGGACATCCTGACAAAACCGCATCATGCATCTGATTTTGTTGTAAAGTAGGTAGCTTTTGGCTCTAGGAACTGTTTTCAAGAACTTTTATAATCTTCATATATCAAAGGACCTGTGGAAATCATCCCCACACATGGCCAGGAAAGCAAATTTATGAGAGGTTGAGCCTCCAGGTAAAGGAGTAGTCTACCTTTAAAAACAACCAGGGAGTGGGGATTTGTCTATTTCAGGAAGTACAGATCTAAACAGGTTGGCTTTTTAGAATGTTTTACAAATCTGGCAACTTTAAGATGTGTGGATTTTAACTCCTAGAATTCTGGGAGTTGAAATCCGGCTGGGAATTCTGGGAGTTGAAGTCCACATATCTTAAAGTTGCCAGGTTTGAAAAAAAACAAACATTAGCTTTTGTTAATTCCACTGGTATTAAAACATTCTCTTGGCTGTATTTTTTTTTAAAATAATAACCCAGTCATTGGATCTGAGTGAATATTTCAATACATATACACTGCTCAAAAAAATAAAGGGAACACTTAAAACAACACAATGTAACTCCAAGTCAATCACACTTCTGTGAAATCTAACTGTCCACTTAGGTAGCAACACTGATTGACAATTTCACATGCTG
This sequence comes from Laticauda colubrina, assembly GCA_015471245.1. Lineage (NCBI taxonomy): Eukaryota > Metazoa > Chordata > Lepidosauria > Squamata > Elapidae > Laticauda > Laticauda colubrina. Next base: position 14,925,010 of record BLBF01000048.1, on the reverse strand, counting down.
TTGTGCAAATGGAATAGACAACAGGTGGAAAGCAGAGGCAGTTAGCAAGACATCCCCAATAAAGGAGGGGTTCTGCAGGTGGTGACCACAGACCACGTCTCAGTCCCTAGGCTTTCTGGCTGATGGTTTGGTCACTTCTGAATGCTGGTGGTGCTTTCACTCTAGTGGCCGCATGAGACGGAGTCTACAGCCCACACAAGCGGCCCAGGTAGTGCAGCTCATCCAGGATGGCACATCAATGTGAGCTGTGGCAAGACGGTTTGCTGTGTCTGTCAGCGTAGTGTCCAGAGCATGGAGGCGCGACCAGGAGACAGGCCAGTACATCAGGAGACATGGAGGAGGCCGTAGGAGGGCAACAACCCAGCATCAGGACTGCTACCTCCGCCTTTGTGCAAGGAGGGATAGGAGGAGCACGGCCAGAGCCCTGCAAACTGACCTCCAGTAGGCCACCAATGTGCATGTGGCTGCTTAAACGGTCAGAAACAGACTCCATGAAGATGGTATGAGGGCCCGGTGTCCACAGGTGGGGGGTTGTGCTTACAGCCCAACACCCTGCAGGACTTTGGCATTTGCCAGAGAACACCAAGATTGGCAAATTCGCCACTGGCACCCTGTGCTCTTCACAGATGAAAGCAGGCTCACACTGAGCACATGTGACAGACGTGACAGGGTCGCCGTGGAGAACGTTCTGCTGCCTGCAACATCCTCCAGCATGACTGGTTTGGCAGTGGGTCAGTAATGGTATTACAGGGCCGCACAGCCCTCCATGTGCTGACCAGAGGTAGCCTGACTGCTATTAGATACCGGGATGAGATCCTCAGACCCCTTGTGAGACCATATGCTGGTACAGTTGGCCCTGGGTTCCTCCTAATGCAAGACAATGCTAGACCTCATGTGGCTGGAGTGTGTCAGCAGTTCCTGCAAGATGAAGGCATTGATGCTCTGGACTGGCCTGCCTGTTCCCCAGACCTGAATCCAATTGAGCACATCTGGGACACCATGTCTTGCTCCATTCACCAACGCCATGTTGCACCACAGACTGTCCAGGAATTGGGGGATGCTTTAGTCCAGGTGTGGGAGGAGATCCCTCAGGAGACCATCCGCCACTTCATCAGGAGGAGGCCCAGGCATTGTAGGGAGGTCATGCAGGCATGTGGAGTCCACACACACTACTGAGCCTCATTTTGACTTGTTTTAAGGACATTACATCAAAGTTGGATCAGCCTGTAGTGTTTTTTCTAATTTTGAGTGTAACTCCAAATCCAGACCTCCATGGGTTGCTAAATTTGATTGCCATTGATAATTTTTGTGTGATTTTGTTAAGAATATTTCATTCATTCAGATCTAGGATGTCTTATTTTTGTGTTCCCTTTATTTCTTTGAGCAGTGTTCAGCTTCCTTCGGGTCTTATCCCACGTCATTGTAGTTCTGTTAAAGTTGTAGCAACGTTTCAGCAGAATCTCCATACAGAAACCTGATGATGGCAGATGAGATTCTGCTGAAACGTTGCTACAACTTTAAAAGCACTACAATGACGTGGGATAATACCCGAAGGAAGCTAAACACACACACATATATATATATATATATATATATATATATATATATATATATATATAAATTCATATATATATATGAATTTATATAAAGGAGGTAATAAATGGTCCAGCTGGGTTCATGAGGAATAAAAATGTTGTGGTTATTGTGGCTATTAGCAAAACAGATCATATGGTACTCTGGAATTAAAAATATCCTTTAGCGCCAATTATTATTTTTTCCAATCGGACAGGCTGTGTGTGCCTGTCATACACACTCATGCTTATTTCAGCAAAGGAGGAAAACATATTTCAAAAAGGATCAGAGGGAAACCAAGTTTACAACCCTTTAGAGATGCAAGTCTATTAGTTTGATATAGATATACATATAGATATATAGATATCTATACACAGAGTGTGTATACATGTGTGTGTGTGTACAATATATGAATAAAATAATTTGGCAAATATCTAACCATCTATCACAAGGGTCTTCAAACTTGGCAAGTTTAAGACTTGTGGACTTCAACTCCCAGAATTTCTGAGCTAACACAACTGGAGGAGGAATTCTGGGAGTCGGAAATCCACAAATCTTAAAGCAGTCAAGTTGGAAGACCCCTGACCTATATTTTCTATCCTTCATCCTTCCATCCATCCATCTATCCATCCAGTCATTTGTATTACTGGTTTGTCTACATCTATTATCTCTCTATCTCTTATCTTCTATCTTTATTGTATCTATTTATATCTATATTTATCGAGCAATGATTTGTCTATCTATCTATCATTTATCTATACCTACCTATTCATTCATCTTACCTACCTATCATTTCTATCACATCCATCCATCCATGTCTGTCTGTCTGTCTGTCTGTCCGTCCATCCATCCTTCCATCCATCTATCAATCATCCATCTATCTTTTACCTCCATCTATCTTTGTCAAATTATTTCTGTTCCATGTTTATAGCATCTCATGTTCTTCTTTATTGACTTCTGATTTTGTGCAGAAATAAAAAATAAAACGTTTACCACAGGATTCAAAGTCAGATAAGCTTTGAAAGAAGGAAAGAAAGAAAGAAAGAAAGAAAGAAGGAAGGAAGGAAGGAAGGAAGGAAGGAAGGAAGGAAGGAAGGAAAGAAAAATAAATAAATAAATAAATAAATTCACATGGAACAAACTGGGGACTCACTCGGTGTCTGCTAATGTCGCTCGAAGCGTTGCCCAGATTGTGACAAACACAGCCGGAAGGCCTGAAAGGTGGAAAGTGAAATGCACGGATGAGTTTCAGAATCAGATCAATATTTCATATTTGTCTACAGCAACCTCCCTGGTGTGTGTGTTTGTGTGTGTGTGAAGTGGGGAGGGTCGTGTTGTTGTATGGTTAGCATTTTACTTGAGGTGCAATTGACTGGGCTCAAATTACAGGTACTCCTGGACTTACGACCACAATGGAACGCAAAATGTCCATTGCTCAGTGTGACGACTGTTGAGTTTTGCCCCATTTTACAACCTTTCTCCCCACAGTTGTTCAGTGAACCACTACAGTTGTTAAATTAGCCACACTTAAGTGTTAAGTGAATGTGGCTCTCCCATTGGGGGGAGGTTGCAAAACGGGATGTGGCAACGGTCATAAATATGAGGATCAGCGGCCAAGGCGTCTGAATTTTGATCACGTGACTTGTGGGGATGTGGCAACGGTCGTAAGTGTGAAAAATGGTCACGACTCCTCTTGTTCAGCGCTGTCATAACTTAAAACAGTCACTGAATGAACTGTTGTAAGTCAAGGACTACTATTTCAGACACCTGATATGAAGGCCCAGCTCTTTGCAGGGGTCCATGATGGTAGAATGGTGGCAGGAAAGAGGAGGAGAGGACCGGTAGAAGGCGGAAGGGGTGATGCCGGCGTTTTTAGGAGACCTGAAGGATCAGGATGAGGGCAGCCCTTCCGGGAGAAGGTGGACAGGGCTATCTATGTGGTCACTCAGAGTCAGCCCTGACGTAGGTCATCAGTCAATCAATCAGGGTGAACCATTAGCTCTCTTGAGATGTCCGAAACACAAGCGGAGCTCCCTCCCTCCCTTTCCCTTTTTTCCTTCTTTCTTTTCTTCCTTCCTTTTCCTCATTCCCATCTCCTTCCTTCCTCCCTCCTCCTTTTCCTCTGCCCTTCTCTCCTTTTTCTGTCCTTCCTTCCTTCCCCTTTTTACTTCTTCTTCCCCTTTTCCCCTGCCCTTCTTCCCTTTTTTCTTTCTGTCTTCCTTCCTTCCCTCCCCTTTTTCCTTCTCTCCTCCTTTTATCTGTACTTCTCTCCTTTTTTCTTCTTCCTTCCTCTTTCCCTTCCTTCCCTCCCCTTTTTCCTTCTTTCCTTCCTTCCCCCTTTCCTGTTCCTTCTCTCCTTTTTTCTTTCCTTCTTCCCTTCCTTCCTTCTTCTCTTTCTCTCCTTCCTTTCTCCCTCCCTCCACCCACCCCTCTCTTTCTTTCCCGCCTTTCTCATTCCGTGGGTTATTCCCATGGGTTATTTCCAGTTTAGGCTGCTGCTGTTGTCCACAGCATCTCGGCCACCTTCCCTGCCTCCGTCCGTCCCTCAGTTCAGATTAGAGCAAGTACAGCCTCCTTTATTTATGTTTAATAAATAAACATTGGCAAAACCTTGGCCAAAATTGATTTTTTTTTAAAGCAGGGAGAAAGACAGATCTGCACTAGAGGCAAAAGATTAAAAAAGCAGAAAGCTTACTACTAAGAGCCTCGGTGGTGCAGTGGTCAGAGTGCAGTACTGCAGGCTATTTCTGTTGGCTGCCGGCTGCCTGCTATTTGGCAGTTCGAATCTCATCAGGTTAAAGGTTGATTCAGCCTCCCATCCTCCCGAGGTGGGTAAAAGGAAGACCCAGATTGTTGGGGGCAAGAAGCCCGCTTAGAGAGGGCTGGAAAGCACTTATGAAGCGGTGTATAAGTCTAAATGCTATTGCTGTTGCGAATGCTATTGCTATTTTTTTTTTAAAAAAGGATTTTCTGCAGCTCCATAAGAAAAAGGCAGAATTTTACAGACCCCATTTTGAAATTATTTGCGGGTTATTAGCAATGGACAATCCCAAAGTAAGCGGCCTTCTGTTTAACCCTTTTTGGTGCATAGCGATAGAACAATAAATGTGGAAAGTATGTCACCAGGTGATGACTATTTGGTGAATAGAGACCATATAGCCAAACATTCTTCTGGAAGACTAGATAGCAAAACATTTAATGTGCAAATCGATTCGATGGCTGGATTTAATCCAGTTTAAGAAGCCAAATCTTCTTTTTCTCACATTTTTTTCCAGCCTTCTTTACCTTCTGATTTGGCTGCCGAAGTTAGACAATATGGCACCCATCTCTGGGATAAACCTTTATCTGCATGGACAGAAAGATTTTTTTAGCCCCTGCGGGCCAACTTCCCAAGCCTTTGGCAGAGAGAAATAAATAAAATAAAAACCTCCACAGCCTCATTTATTTTATTATCACATAAAGTAATGTAATTTACATCCTGTGTCCACTTTTTGAAAGTCATGTTGCAAGCTGGACTGTAACAAACAGCAGCTTATGAGATAATAAAAGAAAATTGGTTAATTTTTTGAGGGAGAGAATGTCTTTCCCCTTTTTCTTTATGGTAGATGAGTCTGTTAATGCAGATCAGATGTTCCAGGTCCAGAGTCAATGTTTCAAGGAATATTTCCTCCTTCCAAAATGGATTTTGGCATTTTTTTTAAAAAAAATCAGCTTTTTCTTCGCAAAAGTTTCTCTTTTTGTTTGGCCCTGCATTTTTTTTTTAATTTAAAGAACTCCTTTGGCAAGCTGCAGCATAATCTGAATTTTGGTTTTATGACTCCCATGGGATGGATTGGGGGGGCGACATGGATGTGGAGGAACATGGTGAGGGCTAAGGGTGCCCGTTTTCAATTTTTGGAGGAAAAACAAGCCGTCAATCAAAGAAAATGACAGAAGGATGACACCTGACAGGCTGTGATCTGGGCAGGATTGTTGCATTGCATGAAATTTCTGAACTTCGATGCTGGAATCATTGCAGGTGTTTCTTAAACCTGCTGGATTCATAATGCAACATGCCTGCGACTCTAAAACCAAAATGCCACAAGCGACAACTGCAACAACACCGCACAACCTCGAATTATTGCCAGGAAATTAACAGCTTTGATTTATGGGCAGTCCTCAACTTATGACCGCAATCAAGGTATTTGGGGTTTCCTTTGTAAATTATTTTGGTTGTTGAGTTGAGTCAGAGACCAGAACTGGGATTTTCAGAATGACAAGGATCAACACTCAACCGATAAAGACTGAGATATTGTTCATTCAGGGGCAATAACAATACAGATAGTCCTCGACTTACAACGGTTCATTTAGTGACCGAAGTTACAGAGGCACTGAAAAAAAGGGACCCAGGACCGTTTTTCACACTTAACGACCATTCCATCATCCCCGTGGTCATGTGATCAAAATTCAGATGCTTAGCAATTGACTCGTACTTATGACGGTCGCCGTGTCTTGGGGGTCACATGTGATCCCCTTTTGTGAACAAAGCCAATGGGGGAAGTAGGGTTTGCTTAACAACTGGGTTACTTACTTAACAACTGCAGGGGTTCACTTAACAATGATGGCAAACCATTGGGGGGGAAATTCACTTAACAACTGTTCTCACTTGGCAAAGGAAATTTTGGGTCAAATATGATCATAAGTTGAGGACTGCCTGCAATGGTGATTATTTCCTGCGATATTTTTTTAAAAAATCTTGGACATAACAGTACAGGTAGTCCTTGACTTACAGCTGTTCATTTAATGACCGTTCAAAGTTATAACAGCCCTGAAAAAGGGGACTTAGGACTATTTTTTGCACTGATGAGTGGTGCAATATCTCCATGATCACATGACCAAATTCAGGCAATTGGCAACTGACTCATATTTATGACAGGTGTAGCTTCCCAGAGTTACATGATCCCCTTTTGCGGCCGTTTGATCAGCAAAGCCATTGTGGAAGCCAGATTCACTTAACAACCGTGTGAGTAACTGCAGTGATTCTCTTAACAATTGTGGCTAGAAAAGTCACAAAATAGGGTTAAACTCGCTTAACAAAGGTCTTGCTTAACAACGGAAATGTTGGCTCAGTTGGGGTCGTAAGCTGAAGTCTACCTGTATCTACAGACAGCAGAAGAGAAGAGAAAGAACTGAAGAAAGTCACAAAAGGTAGCAAAGGTGATAATGCCTTGGATGCCATCCTAAAATATTGGGAGCATCCCTTGAACACTACCCGCATTGACAATTTCCCCATCGCTCAATTGCAAAGGCAGTTTGACTCGGAACAGCTGACACTCTGTGACAATCCATCAAACAAGCATATCTGCTTATCATCACATCCTTGGCAAGGGCTCGAGAGGTGGACTGAAAAGCCAAATCCAGTCTGAACACCTGGCTGGCTGTGCAACCAGCCTTAATAACAACATCTGGATGGATGGAGCACTGCTGGCATTGACAATTTCATCACCAGTCAATTGCAAAAGGCAGCTTGACTAGGAACAGCTTAAATCCTGCGGTGAGACTTTTAACCCCATCACACAACCCCATCTGGATCTCCAAGGTCCATTGGAAGGACAGAGGTGGACCTAAAGGCCAAATCCAGTCTCAACATCTGGCTGGTCCTGTGACCAACCCTATAATAATATTATGTACTAAGATGTTTCTAAGAGAATGGTGGAGGATCAGCCTGAACTGAAAACGTCGAGGAGCAAAAGTTCATGAGAACTTGTGGCCTCCTAGAGGCAAGGTCAACCTGGTGGCCCACTCAGGAAGGCCCTAATTCCAAAGGCTCAGCCAATGAGAATGGCCCTCATGGATTAGGTCAGGGGTCTCCAACCTTGGCCACTTTAAGGCTTGTGGACTTCAACTCCCAGAGGTCTGCAACTCTGGAAGTTGAAGTCCACAAGTCTTAAAGTGGCCAAGGTTGGAGACCCCTGGATTAGGTAGTTCCATGTTTCTCTTGTAAAACTTTTCATGGATTTGAGAGTGACAGTGTCACAAATTCTCTAAAATGTCTCTCTCTCACACATCCCTCCATGCTTCTACAAAATGTCCACCTTCCCTTTGGTCAGCCCGAGCTATTTTGGAAATCTTAAATGTTTCTTTTCTTGACGCCTGCAAGCAAAAAACAGACCTTGGTTAATGATCTGCCCACTACTGCATCCCACATCCTGCTTTCAGCTAAAATTGCAGCTTTATGTGCTCAGGGTAAACTCGAAGACCTGACCTTGATGTCAGGGCAGAAGAAGAGAGAAGAGATGAAGAAGAAGAAGAGAGAAGAAGAAGAAGAAGAAGAGAGAAGAAGAAGAAGAGAGAAGAAGAAGAGAGAAGAAGAAGAAGAAGAAGAAGAAGAAGAAGAAGAAGAAGAAGAAG
>BLBF01000048.1:14862289-14873434 GCA_015471245.1 Laticauda colubrina | reverse complement strand
TCTATCTATCTATCTATCTATCTATCTATCTATCTATCTATCTATCTCCTGTCACCTATCACCTATCACCTATCACCTACCTACCTACCTACCTACCTACCTATCTTTCCACTTCCTGTCTTTTTAAATCACAGAAAAGAATCTTGAGATCTAGATTTTTGTCTACCATGTTTTATTGAAATTGTGACAGCTATGAGATACGGCTACAGGCTTAGAGGAATAAATTATTCTGAGTTATTAAGCCAGGAAAAAATAGAAGTTTAAGCAACCCCATCATATTGCCAGAAAAGCTGCAGGAGATTAGAGGGACAGGTTATTTACCAATTGCTGTCGTAAAATCCAATTATACTCTTTCCAGCACAATATGGAATTTGTATATCAGTGAGATTTTCATTAACCACATTTTTCGGCTTTTTCTGCAGATGAAAGCACTTTGGGGAGGAAAAACAATTGTCAGGTTATTTGTTTAATTTGCTAATACCTTGTCCTGTTTTGTGTGGGCATATAAAGTAGATAAATCTCAGCTACAGGAAAATATGTTTTTTCACACACTGGACAAATAGGATGGCAACAACGAAAAAACAAAATAAATTAAAATAATCCACCTTGTTGTATAATTTTGGGATTATTTTTTCACACCCCAGAGCCAAAAATGATGGCAACATCAGAAAAATAAATTAAAACTAAATACTGAATATGACAGTTCATTTAGTGACTTTTTAAAATAGTAGAAAGAGGGGTGACTGTTCCCTCCTTCCCTTTTTTCTTTCTTTCTTTCTTCTCCCTCCCTCCCTCCCTTCCTCTCTTTCTTTCTTTCTTTCTTTCTCTTTCTAATTTTCCTTCCTTTTTCTTTCTTTCTTTTTCTCTCTCTTTCTTCTCCCTCTCTCCCTTATTCCCTCCCTTCTTTCTTTTTTCCTTCCTTCCTTTCTTTTTCTTCTTCTCTTGCTTTTCTCTCCCTCCCTCTCTCCCTTCCTCGACTTATAGCCATTCATTTAGTGACCATTCAAAGATGCAACGGCACTGAAGAAAGTGACTTATGGCCATTTTTCACACTTATGACCGTTGCAGCCTCTCCGTGGTCAAGTGATCAAAATTCTGATTCTTAGCAACTGATTCATACTTATGACAGTCGCAGTGTCCCTGGGGTCTTGTGATCCACTTTTGCCACCTTCTACCAAGCGAAGTCAATGGGGAAAGTCAAATTCACTTAATGTTCGTGTCACTCACTTAACAACAGCAGTGATTCACTTAATGACTGTGGCAAGAAAGGACATAAAATGGGGCAAAACACACTGAACAACTTCTTGAGGATTGCCTCTGTCTGTATACAGACAGTCTGATGAGGTACATTTGTGCGGGTTTTGATTGATGGGGTGAAATTCCTATAATAATTTAAAAATCCATAATTTTTTACCCTTAGGAAAAGGCAGCAGAATTAACTCTTCGCTGTGGTTCAGCCTCGTTCTGAGACCAGAGAATTTTGAAATCCAACCAGTTGCTTTAACTCAGTTTCTCCTTTGAAAATTTTAAAAGTTGCACGGCATTACGAGTATTTTGCAGGCAGCTCTCCTAATATGTGCACCACAGGTGGTCCTCATTTTACGACCATGCTTGTCCCAGAATTTCTGTTTCTAAGCAAGGGAGTTGTGAGTCATGCTGAATTTCACGCCTGTTTTGCCCACGGTTGTTAAAAGAATCACTGCAGTCGTTAAATGATTCATACACAGCTGTGAAGCCAAACCTCCCCAGTGTTGGAGAATCTTTATTCTACTGGTGATCCCTGACTTGCGACCAATTTGTTTAGCCACCATTTGAAGTTATGACAGTGATGAAAAAACAACTTAAGACTGGTCCTCGCCCTTACGACTGTTGCAGAATCTCCACTGAGTTGAGGCTGATTTTAGAAACTTCTTCACCAGAGTTGTTAAGAAAATCATCGCATTGCTGGCTGGGGGATTCTGGGAGTTGAAGTCCTCCCCTCTTAAAGCTGCCAAGCTGGTGAAACCCTGGATTCAGTTCCAGCTTCAGGAGAGGAAGAAGTCGCTTGAGAAAGCCAAAGACACCAGGAAGTCTTAGGATATTCTTGCAACAGCCCAAAAGAGAATTCCAGCCCTTCCTGGCCACGGAGGGAAGTGGAACGCACAAAGGCCACAGCTGGCAAATTGTTTCCAGGTAACAAAACTTCCCAGGATTGGAGCCAAGAAGAGGGTTTCTCAGCCCCAAGGTCCAACACACACAACCACACCACACAAAAGACACACACATTGGGAGGATACTCTCAGGCAGTTTGTATTTTCACACGACTCTCTGGACTCATCACTGCCTGACACACTGCCAACAAAAACCACTTTGCACAATCTCCTGTGTCAATTTTAAAAGTTTTTTTTTGAAAATTGTGGTTGTAATTGCAGGCACAGGTGGTTCTCAGCATACAACCAGACATGGGACCAGCCTTTTGGTTGTTAAAAAAGGGGGTTGTTATGTGAATCTTGTCATATTGTCTTCCCAGAATTCTCCAAAGGAAATTAAAGAAGCAAACTCATCATAGATTCCTGTTTCTTAAACATCGGAAACTTTGGAAGTATGGACTTAAATCCCCAGAATTCCCCAGCCAGCATCTCTAACCAGTAAGGTTGAAAAACCAGTTTTGAAGAGTGAGGGCAAGGGAAAGAAGGAAGGAAGATGAGGGAGGGGGGGAAAGGAAAAGAAAAAAGGAAGATGAAAGAAGGAGGAAAGGAAAGGGAAAGGAAAGTAGTATTACAGATGGAAGGAAAGTATGGATGAAGGAAGCAATGATAAAGGAGGAAAGGAAGGAAGGAGGGCAGACGACCGAAGGAGGGAAGAAAGGAAGGAAAAAGAAGGGATGGAGTAGAATGGAATCAAATCAAATTGAAAGGAAAAGAAAAGGGCTGAAAGAAGAGGGAGAGAGGAATGAATGAATGATGAATTAATGCAGGCAGACAGGCAGGAAGGAAGGGGAGAGAGGAAGGGAGAGAGAGGGGGCCAAGGAAGGAAAGAAAAGGGGAAGGGACTTCACTTCCCAGAATTCTCCTGCCAGCAGCCGCCATTCTGGGAATTAAAATCCACCCATCTTCAACCATCCTGTCCGAGAATTCTGGGAGTCCCCGTTGCCAAATCTGAAAAAACCCTGCACACCTTTTGGTTGTGTCAAATTTGATTGGAATTTGATTGATTTCTGCAATTTTCCAAGTGCCAAAAAACAAACAAAAAAAAAACAAACAAAAAAAACCCCACCACCACCCCATTTTGTAATTCACCTCTTACTTGAGCCTCCCAAATCCTTGTGCTGCATCCCTGTTTAAAATTCACCCGGCACCTCCTGGCCAGAAGCGTTTTAAAACTCAGGCCTCCTTTAAAAATAAATAAATAAAATAAATTCTTGCTGAAAATAAATTAATGGCTTCACCTCTCTCACCTCTCACTTTCCCCAGATCCGGCTCATTCTTCACTGTTTTTCCATTTTGGCTTTCATTAAAGTAACAAAAAATAAAAATAAAAAACATGTTTAGGGTGGAAAAAAGATTTCCCATTTCAAGGGGTTCCCCCCCACTCTGTTTGAAATGGGAAGAAGGGAATTGCTGCTCGACTTACGACCACAACTGAAGGCAAAATTTCCTTCGCTAAGCGTGACCTTGGTTAAGTGAGTTTTGCCCTATTTTGCGACCTTCCTGGTCCCTGTTGTTAAGTGAATCACTGAAGTGTACTTATTCCCTTCCGAGGTTTGGTGTGAACTTGACATCTGATCATTTTGAAGAATGCAAAGGCAGAGGAGATGGTCATAAGAAGAGAATCACCTGCAATAGGTTTTTGTGGAAGACGAGAACTTGGAATTGTCCCTTGTGACCCCAAGGGTAGTTTAAACTGGATCCTGATGAAAAACCCACATCTCTCAGAATCGGCAGAGGAAATTAACAAAAAAATAGGATTTCACCATTCCAGGGGCTTTTCATTCTTGGCCTGACAACCTCGGAGAACAAGGGAGAGTTTGGGATCAGACAAGTGGAGGAAAATAATGCCAGAAGAATATTTACGACGTTGCTTTCTGGTTGGGGTGTCTCCATAACAGAGTCAAATGGCATTGAGGTAGATTCAGCTCTCATATCCAGAGAAGTCCTCAACTTACGACATGCAATGGAGCCCAAAAATTTCCACTTCTAAACGAGACTTAGGTTGCTAAGTGAGTTTCGCCACCCCCCCTTCTGCGACCTCTCTTCCCACGGTTCCCTGCAGTTAGTAAGCGAGTCATACAATTGTTAAGTGAATAACTTAACTTCCTGCTAGTCAGAAGGTCGCAAAAGGGGATCACGTAACTCCAGGACACGGCGACCATCATAGGAAGGAGTCAGTCGCCAAGTGGCTGCATTTTGATGGCATGAGATGGAGAGGCTGCAATGGTCGTAAGTGTGGAAAACAGCCGTAATTCACTTTTTCCACTGCCGTTGTGACTTCAAATGGTTATTAAATGAATGGTTATAAGTGGAGGACTACATGTACTTACCCTGGCTTTCCCAAACAGCAAAGCGTTCTTTTATTACCCCTTTGGGAAAATTTAATGATGTTCGTGCAACAGATGTTTTTTCTGGGCTGGTGCAACCAGAGGGAGGAAAACACACATGCACATCTATTTATTTCACATGTGTGGATGTGAGCACATAAATATCTCCTACGCTCATTGAAACCATATGTGCCCCTCTGGCTACCCAAGTCCTAATTTAAAAGTCACTTTTGCTAATCTTCAGAATTTGTAGGTGCTCCCTCACTGGAAGTTTTTTTTAAAAGAAAAGACCAGACAACCATCTATCTGAAAGGGTCAATAGCAGAGGTGGGTGTTCAGCTGGTTCTGACCGGTTCTGGAGAACCAGGAGCGGAAATCTTGAGTAGTTTGGAGATCTGGCAAAGGCCACCTTTGACTGGCCCCACCCCCATCTCTTCTCTGCTTCCCATTGAGTCCCAGCTGATTGGCTGGGTCTTCTTTGGTTGCCCTGCGCAGGAGAACGGAGCTGGAAAGCAGGTTGGTGGGGTGGGGAGGGAATAGGGATTTTGCAGTATATCCTTCCTCTGCCATGCCCACCAAGCCATGCAATACTCACAGAAATGGGAGTAAAAAAATTTGAATCTCACCACTGGTATATGGGGCTCCTCAGTGGTGGGATTCAAATTTTTTTACTATGGGTTCTGTGGGCGTGGCTGGTGGACGTGGCAGGGGAAGGAGACTGTAAAATCTCCAGTCAGAGGTGGGATTTGCCGGATCTCTGAACTATTCAAAATTTCCGCTTCCGGTTCTCCAGAATTGGTCAGAACCTGCTGAATACCCACGTCTGGGTCTCCTGTTTGAATTGGATTAGATGACCTTTAAAGTCCCTTCCAATTCTATCATTCTATGATTCTTTAAGGGTCTCCTGCTCAAGCAGGGGGTTGGACTGGATGACCTCCCAGGTCCCTTCCAACCCTGTCATTCTGTTAAGGGACTTCTGCTCGAGCAGGGGGTTGGACTAGATGACCTCCAAGGTCCCTTCCAACCCTGTCATTCCGTGATTACGTAAAGGTCTCCTGCTTGAGCAGGGGGCTGGACTAGATGACCTCTGAGGCTCCCTTCCAGCCCTATTCTTATGGAACCGCCAGGGAACAGCAGCCCCGTGCCAAGCAGACACAGATTCTCAAGCCCAGGTGGCTGGGGGAGGAGGAGTGGGGACGGTAGTAGTCAGAAGATCCATGTTGAAGTGCACTTGCACCCCATCCTGGGTTGCCCTCTCCTCCATTCCTTAAGGGGTGAAGGCAAGGGTGGGATTCAAATTTTGTAACAACCAGTTCTGTGGGTGTGGCTTAGGTGGTGGGCATGGTTTGGTGGTCATGTGACTGGGTGGGCATGGCTCGGTGGTCATGTTATTATTGGCTTGGCGTGGCCAACTCAATATCACTCACATTGAGGCACGCATCTCCTCGCCTGGCCTCTTGTGACTGTGGGATTGCTGCAACAGTCATAAGTGTGAAAAAGGGTCATAAGTCACTTTGTTCAGTGCCATTGTAACTTTGAATGGTCACTCCACACAAGCAAAGTACCAGCAAAGGAGAGGAGAAAAACTCCAGAGAAGTTATAGAGACAGGAAGTCGAGTCCTGCCAAGAATGTAATTAGGGTTAACGGAGAGGCAGTTTCTGTAAGCAACACCAGAATGTTTCCTTCCTGCCTTCCTTACAGGATTAGGCCAGGAATTTCTTCTAGCAACCGGTTCTCCGAACTGCTTAGAATGTTAGCAACCAGTTCTAGTGAATAGGTGCGAACTGGTAGCATCCCACCCCTGGGCGAAGGGTTTTGCCCTGGCCGGGCAGAAAAAGCTGACCCATTTTGTGGGTCCAGAATGTGGGGAGGGGGCATCTTTTGGGGGTGGCACCCGACCCACCAGTTCTGCCTCGATGTCTTCTCCTCTGGGTGTGTGCATGACACCGAAGAGAGTAAGGGAACCTAGCGCAGGCAGGCAGCCCTCCAGCCAACTCTGGGTGAGGGAGGAAGTCCAGCCGAGGAGATTTCCCAGAAGGCATAGCAGGAAGTGAAGGATCTCTGGTCTCAAACCAGGTGTGACCTCTGGAAGGCCCCATGAGATCACCTTGAAGGCCTCTGGAGGTTGTCATCTCCTGGATAGTGTCTATCACAGAGGGAGGACAGTCTGGATCAAGGTTTCTCAAGCTTAGCCCCTTTAAGATGAGCGGACTTCAATGCCCAGAATTCTCCTGGCAGCAGGGTCACTTCTGGGAGTTGAAGTCCATGCATGGCTGAGGCATTCTGGGAATTGAAGTCCACTCCAGCTAACTGGGGAATTCTGACTGTTGAAATCCCTGCAAGCTGGCTGGGAATTCTGGATGCTGAAATCCATGCATGCCAGCTGGGAATTCTGGGAATTGAAGTCCATGCATGACTGTGGTATTCTGGGAATTGAAGTCCACTCAAGCTAACTGGGAAATTCTGGGTGATGAAGTCCATGCAATGACTGAGGCATTCTGGGAATTGAAGTCCGCTCAAGCTAACTGGGGAATTCTGGGTGTTGAAATACATGCATGCTGGCTGGGAATTCTGGGAATTGAAGTCCACACTTCCTATTGCACCTCCCTCTGTAAAGTTATATCGTACTTCTTTCCTTTTCATATTCCACCAATTTTTAATCAGCACCCCATAAATCACCTATTCGTTTCCCCCCATTATCTCCAAAGACTCATAAGTGATTTCCAGTCTTTGACAAAAGGCCTTATAGTTAGTCCTCAACGTACGACCACAATCAGGGCCAGCATTTCCAAGGCTAAGTAAGACGGCTCTTAAGCGAGTCAGGCCTGATTTCACAACCTTATTTGTACACGGTTGTAAAGTGAATCCCTGCAGTCATTAAATGAATCAAGCAGACCTGAAGCTGATCCGGCTGCCCCATTTGTCTTCGCATGTCGGAAGGTCCCAAAAGGGGATCGCAGGACGCTGCAACCATCATAAATTCGAATCAGTTGCCAAGTGTCTGAATTTCTGCCACTATGTGACCAGAGGGATAAATGCAAAGAACCATTAAGCGTGCAAAATGGCCACATCCCCTTTTTCGGTGCTGTTGTAACTTCACTCAGCGAACCATTGTAAGTCGAGGACTGCCTCAAACTGCAAGGACACTGCAACAATTATTAAGTGCAAGGATGTCGTAACAGTCATTAAGTGAAAGGCCTAACCTTAAGTCCCCACCTTTTTTTCCCCCCAGCGCGATTGCCACTTTGAACTGTCGCTAAATGAACGGTCATAAAGTCGAGGACCACTGAATATCTCCAGCACTGTCCTCGGGACCTGCTCAGGAATCCTTCCCCGCAGCTTGCACACCTTGCACGACCCCCCCCTCCCCCAAAACCTGCACAGTGACCCATCCTTGCCAAGAACACGGGCGCATTCTTGACGTGCCCGCGTTGCTCTGGCTGTACCCTGGCGCTTTCCTCCCGTTCCGAGGGGAGAAAACCGTTCCAGCAATCAGAAGATTTATTTGTTCTGGCAGCGAGACAGACCAGGTTGTGAAGGCCTGGAGTGATTCGAATTCCGTCAACTTTCCGCCCGGGGTCAGGTTTCGGAATTATGTCGCTGGAGGACGTCTGCCGTTGCCACATTCCTCCATGCTCCAAGTCTGTGCCAGAGTAATTTATTTTGGAATCGAGCTAAAATGCTCCCAGAGACGCTCATACAGGTAGTCCTCGACTTACAACCATTCGTTTAGTGATCGTAGAAAGGGGAAAAAAAGGGATTTATGACCTGTCCTCATACTTACAACCAGTCCTCGCAGTTATGACCACGGCAACATCCTCACAGTTGCAGGAACAAAATTCGGGGGCAACCATTGTGGCTATCCTGAAAGTCATGTGATCAAGCTACCCAGCCAGCTCCCAGTCAAGCGAAGTCAATGGGAGGAGCTGGATTCGCTTAACAACTGTGTGATTCACTTAACAATAGCAGGGATTCATTTAACCCATCGTGGCAAAAAAACAAACAAAAAAGGTAGTAAACATTGGATGAGGCTCACTTTGCACTAACTCGCTTAGCAACAGGAATTATTATGCTCCCAAATGCAGTTGTAAGTCGAAGAGAACCTGTATTTATGAAAAAATGGAGCAGTTTGGCATTTTGTGTTTTTCTGATTTGCAATTTTGATTTTAAGCAATAGAAAGACAGAAAACTGACGACAGGAAAAAAGACTTGAGTGGTCCATGGAATCTTCCCCTTGAGTTTATTTATTTATTTATTCATTTTTGTTTCTTTTGAATTCATTTATCTATTATCATTAAGGACCATTATGTTTTATTTATTTTTATTTCACTTTTTTAAAAAAACTTTGAATTTGTGCCACAGGATGAGCGCTTTTACATTTTACTTATTTTTATGCCACGGTTGTTGTTTTTTTAACGTTTGAAATTTGCAAATCAGAATAATGTTTCTTTTTACATTTTATTCATCTTAATTTCAATTTTTCAAGAGTTTTTTTTTTTTTTTTAAACTCAGGAATTGTCAAAAATTCACCTAGGCTTTTTGCAAGAAATGGCTGAGAGTGGGGCACTCTCTGCTACCCCAAACTAGATTCTCCCCGCAAAGACTTCCAACCATTAAATTTCCCAGACGTAAATCTCTTGGATCAAAGCCACTTTTGTAGTGTCACAGAAATGAAAAGATTTATATATCAGCTGCCTATTAGGCTCTGCTGGGGAGAAATACTTTAACTATCCTTGTTCTCATAGCTCGACCTGATCAGAAACCATGATAAATCGAGGGAGGAGATCTATTTGATCGAATAAGCAAAATGTACTTGATCCTCGACTTACGACCACAATCAGCAGCAGAAATTCTATTCCTAAGTGAGCTGACGGTTCACCGGGACTGTTTATACCAGGGGTTTCCAACCTTGCCCACTTTAAGACTTGTAGACTTCAATTCCCAGAATTCCTCAGCTAGCAAAACTTATACAATCTTTTTTTGACAGAAGTAAAGCACCACAGTTGTTAATGCTGGCTGAGGGATTCTGGGAGTTGAAGTCCTCCCCTCTTAAAGTTGTCAAGGTTAAAAAAGATTGTGCTAGATGGACTATACAAAGTTGGTAAGCATTCTGTGCTGGGAATTATGGCTCAGAGGAAGTCCCCAAATGGCCTTGGGTCTTTGAGATTTTGTGGAGGCAAGCTGTTTTCAAAAATCAAATTTTAATATCAAATTTTAATAATCAAAACAAATTAGAATAATAAAACAATAAATGATAAATTGAATTGGAATGAAATAAATAATATTATGAAATAAAATAACAAAAACATGGTGAAATGAAATGAGATGAAATAAACCATAAAGTAAAATAAGGAAAGAAGATAATAAAATAACAATGAAAGGAAATAATGAAATGAAATGAAGAAAATTTAAAAAAATCAGAAAACAGAAAGGAAAGGAAATAAATCATAAAGTAAAAAAAAAAAATTAAGATCGGTTAAAACCAAATAAAGAAAAATAATAAAATATAAAATAAATAAAAATATAAAAACCAGAATAAAATAAATAGCAACGCCATGCCATGCAGTGAAATAAAATGAAATAGAAGTGCAATGCAATGCATTAAAATGAAATAAAAATTAAAGGCAAGCTAGCCAGGATGGCTACATTATACTGATGTAATTTCTTTTTAGACCTGATTCTGCTGATCTGCTGATTTTTTTAATCTCTTCTTATCGCTTCTTGCTTTGCAAAGTGCTGATTCAGCCTCTGGGCGAAAAGATACCCTGCTCCTTGGTGTCTTGAACCCTGGTTACCTGCCTTTCTTTCTCCCCTACCTGATGCCACCTGTACCTTGAACCTGCCTTAGAGAGACAGACCGGTGTTTTAAAAAGACAGCCAGAATGAGCTGCTCATTTTCCAATTGATCGAAGAAATTCAACCTTCCTTCCCCCTTTCTTGAAGCTCTCTAAGAAAAGGCATTGCCTACACCCTTTCCATAAGGCTGGGTCAAGAACCCAAATGACAAAGAAGGAGGACCTGCTGGGGCCATAGAGGGCATCCAGACTGTAATTTGGATTTGTTTCAGGTAGTTCCCGACTTCCAACCATTTGTTTAATGACCATTTGAAGTTATGACGCCACTGAAAAAAGGGACTTAGGACCGTTTTTCACAGTTACGATCTTTCCAGCATCTCCACTGTCATGTGATCAAAATTCTGCCGCTTAGCAACTGACTCGTATTTATGACATTTGCAGTGTTCCCGGGATCCCAGGATCCCCTTTTGTGACCTTCTGAAAAGGAAAGTCCATGGGGAAGTTGGATTCACTTAACAACTTTGTGACTAGCTTAACTGTAGTGATTCAAAACAGGCCAGTATGAGGGATACTGGACTGCACTGGTTTGGTTATGCCGCTCCCAGTTTGCATCTATGGTGCAGTCCATGAACCTCCAGAAACTAGTTGATTTATGGATTTTGTAGTGAAAACCCCAATGTTTCAGACAAAAACAGGAATAGGAAGGGAAGGAGGGAGAGAGAGAGAGAGATATTTTACAACCATTCGTTTAATGACCACGGCATTCAATTTGTAGTTAATTGTGGTTATCTATCTATCTATCTATCTATCTATCTATCTATCTATCTATCTAT
>BLBF01000048.1:14848527-14859253 GCA_015471245.1 Laticauda colubrina | reverse complement strand
TGAGATTCTGCTGAAACGTTGCTACAACTTTAAAAGCACTACAATGACGTGGGATAATACCCAAAGGAAGATGAACAGCACACATGTAAGTACCCGTGAAAACTTAAAAAAACAAACAAACAAACAAACAAACATATATATATATATATATATATATATATATTTGTTTTCTTCGGCTTTTGCGGGTACTTACATGTGTGCTGTTTAGCTTCCTAACTAACTCTATACAGAAGCCTGAGGATGGCAGATGAGATTCTGCTGAAACGTTGCTACAACTTTAAAAGCACTACAATGACGTGGGATAATACCCGAAGGAAGCTGAACAGCGCGCACACACACACACACGCACACACACACACACACACACACACACACATATATATCATCTATCTGTCTGTCTTCTGTCTATATCTATCTATCATCTATATCTGTTTGTCTGTCTATCTGTCTACCTATCTATCTTTCATACTTCTAAATGTTTTCTACTGTATTTTATGCAATTTTTTTTCTCGGTTTTTAAAAAGTTTTATATGTTTATGTTTTATAGGGTTTTCATTCAATAGAGCTACTTTTTCTCAACTTTTTTTTTTTAATTCATAGTCTTTGATTTTTCTTTTGTTAGAAAAGATTATTTGACTTGATGAGATCAGACATTTGTGAAGCCTCCCTCCACATTCTGAGAATAGGATGAAGGGGAATGTGATGGAGAAAACCAGCAATCAGGAGTTTTATACCGTCATTTTGCTGTATCTTATTCTCTTTTCTCCCCCATTCTCTGTTCTTCTGAACATTTAGGTTCTACGTGATTATCTTGATTATATACGATAATTTTTTCCTCAGTTAAAAAAGTGGATCCTTTATCGAGTGTCACAGATCACACAATGATACAGGCAGTCCCCGATTTACGACCGCCCAAATTTCCATTGCTAAGGAAGACAGTTGTTAAGTGAACCACACAGTCATTAAGTGAATCCGGCTTCCCCCATTGACTTTGCTCACAAAAGGGGATCACTGCGATCATCATAAATACGAGTCAGTGGCCAAGCATTTGAATTTTTAATCATGTGACGGTGTGGAACGCTGTACTGGTCGTAAGTGCGAAAAATGGTAAGAACTTCCTTTTTTTCAGTGCCTTTGTAACTTTGAATGGTCACGAAACAAACAGTTGTAAGTTGAGGACTACCTGAAGGATTTCAAGAAGGGACAGGCATCTCCATTCATTTTCCTGCACGATGGGTGACTACACAGGCGATTCTTGATTTACGACTGTTTGCTTAACAATGGTTTAAAAGTTACAATGGCCTTGGAAAATGTAACGATCGGGGGACATGATGACATTGCATATCCCACAATCAGAGAGCCACAATGTGAATACATCTACAATGTGATCGCAGCATCTCTCAGTCGGAATAAACCTTCCTAAAAAGCTTCTGACAAAAGCAAAAAATGAATGGGGGGAGTTGGACTCACTTAATGACCACATGATTCACTTAACAACCACACAATTCACTTGACAGCCATGTGATTCACTTAACAATGATGCAATTCACTTAAACAATCATTGAATTACATGATTGTTAAGTAAATCGCATCGTTGTTCTGTGAATTAACAGTCACCGGGATTCACATAACAGTTGTCTTGTTTTCTGACCTCACACGGTCACGAACCCTAATGCAAGGATGGTCGTAAATCGAGGATCAGCTATGTAAATTAAATAACAAAACCCCTCTCTTTCATTTCCACAACAGCCTCCAAAATTTTGGTTCTAGCGTCTTTTGTCTGAAATATGCATTTCTCAGAGTGGCAGCTATCCAATTGGTACAGCCAAGGATGGCGCAGAAATTTCCACAAGGTTCAACAAATGTAGCAATGCACAACCATGTTTGGCACACTCTGCAAAATCTTACACACAGATACAGAGTTAGTACCCTTGTCTTTGCTCTACACTTCTGGCCATTTTTTTTCCTTCTGCCAACATCGTTGAAAACAGGGGGATGTTTTCCAGAGACAATAGTAATAAATACAGCTGCTGAAATTGACTTTTAGCGAGGATTATTCTTATTGCTGTTTTTTAAAGAAAGCAGCAAAGTCCCATCAACAACTCTGATAAAAGCAGACAATCTTGAATTCTCAACAGAAAATTCCTCTGGTTATTTAATGTCATTCTGCTCTTATTTGCTGGACTAGCAGATGCAAAATTTGCATCACTGCCTCTGGTTCGGATGCTCGGTGGCTACGTTCACACAACACTTTAAGTCAGGTTGAGCAGAATTCCTAGGGCAAGAAAGAAAAATTTCTAATTGTTCCCATTCCCTAAAGATGATCTTCCATGGTTTTTTTTTCTTGCAAAAATATAAAGAATCAGAAAAGTTACAGGTAGCCTTTGACTTACAACAGTTCATTGAGTGACTATTCAAAATTACAACAGCACTGAAAAAAAACCTGACATATTTTCACACTTATAACTGTTGCAACATCCCCATGGCCACCTCCAATCAAAATTCAGATGCTTGGCAACTCTCTCATTATTATGTGAGTAATTATGATTCCCTTTTAAGACCTTCTGATGAGCAAAATCAATGAGAAGCCAGATTCCCTTAATGACCACGTTATTAACTTAACAAACTGCAGAGATTCCCTTCATAATCCAGACAAAAAAAGTCATAAAACGAGGCAAAATTCAATTAACAAATGTTTCACTTAACAATAGAAATTTTAGGCTCAATTGTGGTCTTAAGTCAAGGATCACCTTTAATAAAAATAAAATAAAATAATAAAATGGAATAATAAAGTAGAATAGAATAGAACAGAATATACAGAACAGAGAATACAGAACAGTACAAAACAGAATAAGGAATAGAATAGAAAATATGGAATGGAATGGAATAGAATAAAAGAGAAGAGAAGAGAAAATAGAATAGAATGGAAGAAAAAAAGATAATAGAGGTAATAGAATAGAAGACAATAGAAGATAATAGAAAATATGGAATGGAATAGAAGAAAAGAGAAACAGAAGAGAAAATAGAAGAGAAGAGAAATAGATGAGAAGAGAAATAGAAGAAAAAATAGAAGAGAACAGAACAAAATAGAGAGACAGAATAATAAAAAGTGAGGAAAAGGTGCAAACAGGAGATCCTGCCTGAAAACCCTAAACTGGCAAATTCAATTTTGGATATTAAGCCTAAAAAAAAAAGTACAGAAAAGCTACAGAAAAGATTAAATGGCTCCTTCTTGACCTCACTTTGCAGAGAGAGGGAGAGGAAGAGGGAGAGCGAGAGATAAGAAGAGTCAGATCTTGGTCTATGGATTTCTAAGGAGACAGAGACACACTGAACTTTGCAAAAGTCTCTCTTGAATCAGAGGAGAAAATATTTTAAAAGCCGGACAGGGACAAAGGAAGGAAACCGATGGATCTTCATGCTTCAAAGATTGATTTATAGTTATTGAATTACCTGGAGTGCCAGGAAAAAAAAAATCAGTGATTAACCCGGACAAGAAATCCATATGTTCCCAATATTTCCCCCAAGAAGGAGAACATCTTCCCTGGATATTCTCCTTTTGAAGCCCTGGTCATCAAATAAAGGAAAATAGCAGTTCATCCCCAGTAGAAAGGTGGCTTTTAATCCCTGAAGACTTTTAGACTAGTCCTCGTCTTACAACTATTAGTGACCATTTGGAAGTTACAATGTCACTAAAAAAAAGAGACTTTTATATTTATGATTGTTGTGATTTGTTTCTCTCTCCATGTGCATGAATACATCCGAAGTAGACTGTGTTGTTTCTCTGCATCATATAATACAGTATATATGGATATAATGCATACTTTTGGATTTATTTATTTATTCTGTTATAGTTACGTAGAGAATATTGGAGTGGTGAGTCTTTGAGAACTGTATACAATGAGATTTTATTTTAATGCATACCAATTAGTGGACATTCAAAGTGACAATAAAGCTATTTTCTTCCCTTCCCTTCTCTTATTCTGTTCCTATCCTATCCTATCCTATTATACTCTTCATTCCAATATTCTATTCTATTCTATTCTATTCTATTCTATTCTATTCTATTCTATCCTATCCTATCCTATATTCTATATTCTATATTCTATTCTATATTCTGTTCTCTTCCATTCCATTCCATATTTTCTATTCTATTCTGTTCTATTTATTCTATTCTATTCTATTATTTTCTATTCTATTCTATTTCTATTTCTATTCCATTCCATTCTGTATTTTCTCTTCTCTTCCTTTCCTTCTTTCTCCATCCTTCTTTTTTCTCTTCTCTTCTTTCCTTCTCTTCTCCATCCTTCTTTTTTCTCTTCTCTTCTATTTTATTCTATATTATGATTCTGTGATCCAAATTCAGACAGTTTGGCAACTGGCTCGCATTTATGACAGTCCAGTGTCCCGGGGTCACATGATCCCCTTTTGCATCCTTCTGACAAGGAAAGTCCATGGGGGAAGCCGGATTCACTTAAAAACAGGATTACTTACTTAACAACAGCAGGGATTTGCTTAACAACGGTGGCAAGAAAGGTCATAAAATAAGGCACAACTTACTTCACAAATATCTTGCTGGTTAGGATTTTGACAGTCTTGATGTCTGGTCAGGAGGTTCTCGTGTCGAAAGGATGGAAATTTTGTCAAAGCTTTAAGGGGCCTAGAGATTCTGATCAGAAAGGCTGAAAAACCCACTGGTGGGTGTACACAATTATTTTCTATAAGTTTAGCATTTTATCCAGTGCAGGTGTATTCCTGTTATGTCACTACAAAAAACATATGCGAGGAGTCCTCGACTTATGACCATAAATTGAGCCCCAAATTTCTATGGCTCAAGCAGGACAGTTGTCTGGGCCTATTGGATGATCTTCTTTGCCAGAGTTGTTAACTGAATTATTGTGATTGTTAAGTTAGTCAGGCAGTTGTTAAGTGAATCTGGCTTCTCCATTGAGTTTGCTTGTCGGAAGCCCACCAAAGGGCAACATGTAATTCTGACCATCATAAATATGAGGCAGCTGCCAAACATCCGAATTTTGATGAAGTGATCACGGGGATGTTATAACGGTCGTAAGTGTGAAAAACAGTCGTAAGTCTTTTTTTTTCAATGCCATTGTAACTTCAAATGGCCACTAAATGGACTGCTGTAAGTTGAGGACTCGCAGTGTGTGGTTTTTTTCACAAGATTAGACGTCTCCCATTTTCAGATTTGGCTTTTGAAAAGCTTTCTCAGGCAAAGCACTGGAATTTGGAGTTAATGGAAGAGAGGGATTTTGGCTAAAAAAATAAAATTAATTTTGGGTTGGTTGCCATAATCTTGGATTATGTAGATGACTAGATTAGAAATGATAGATAGATAGAAAGGTAGATAGATAGAAGATATATAGATGCTTACTTAAATAGATGAATATATTAGAAATGATAGATAGATAGAAAGGTAGATGGATGGATGGACGGATAGATAGACAGATGATAAATAGATGAGCGAAAGAAAGCTGAGACAGATAGATAGACAGACTGACAAATAGATGCTACAGTTCAAATCTGAACTGGTGGTGCTTGACAAACAGGGTCTACAATCTATCAAAATTGGCAAAAAGATCATTTGAAACATCTATTTATGTTATTGGTTTATTTTATTTATTTTTTCTTTTACTGCTATTTTTTTTATTCACCATACTGAAAATAAACTCTTTTCCCTTACAGACACTCTGGGTGATGTGCAAAAAAATTTTTTTCTGGTGGAAAAAAGATCCTAACTCTGTCCAGAAAGCAGGTTATTTTTCTCATTTCTCTTAGAAATGTTTTCAAAGCCTCTTAGAAAATACCAAGGAAAGTATAAAATAAAATAAAGCGTTATCTGGGTCATTTCCTGAAGTCAGCCAAAATACAGATTAAAAACAAGACCCAGGAAGGAAAGTTTCACTCACATCTCCACCAAGGTCAAGAAAATAAACTCTCCACAAAATAAGTGAGTATTTTATTGTAAAATAAAGCTGTGTCAATGCCATTCCATTAACTCAATCAAAATATAAATAAAAAAACAAGCTGAAGACTCAGCAAAGGTTTTGCTCAGCGAGATCAAGAAAATACCTGTCTATAAAATAAGTGGCTATTTTACTGTAAAATACAAGTAGACTTACAACAGTTCATTTAGTCACTATTCAAAGTTACAACAACTCCAAACAAGAGTGACTCATGACTGTTTTTCACACTTAGTGACCATTGCAGCATCTCCGTGATCACATGATCCAAATTCAGATACTTGGCGACTCATATTTATGACGGTCACAGTGTCCCGGGGGCCATGCGATTCCCTTTTGCAACCTCCCAATGAGCAAAGGCAATGGGGCAGCCAGATTCACTTAATGACTGTGTTACTGACTTAACAACGGCAGGGATTTGCTTCACAACCCTGGCAAGGAAAGTAGTAAAACGGAGGGGGGGGGGGAAAACTCATTTAGCAAGTGTCTCACTTAGCAACATAAATGTTAGGCTCCATTGAGCTCATAAGTTGAAGAGTGCCTTCAAAGCTCTATCGATGCCATTCCATTAACTCAACCGAAACAAATGTAAAATGTTTTTCAAGATAGTTTGAATACTTGCCTGCTGTGGTCAGACAAAAAGAACACCAGGAAAATAAAGATTTTGCCCGTATCTCCATGGAGGTTGGTTGGCAAAGTAACCAAGATGGACTTTATTGACCTTAGACTCAAAGTCCTAAATCAAGAGGACAACTCAGCTAGTGCTTTTGGGTTGATGTTCGATGTTTGTTCTTATTTTTGGGTCCCATGAATTGGCCAAACTGCAGGATCTATTTGGTCTCCCCAGACAATCAATCAATCCTATGAGTATTGGAAGGGATGTCTGTCTAGTATGTTCTTGAAAACCTCCAGTGATGGAGCACCTGCAACTTCTGAACTCAGTTAATTATTCTCACTGTCAGGAAATTCCTCCTTAGTTTCAGGTTAGTTTCCATCCGTCACTTCTTGTTCACACTTCAGGTGCTTTGGAAAATAAGTTGACTCCCTCTTCTTTGGGGCAGCCCCACAAATATTGAAAGGCGGCTATCATGTCTTCTCAAGTCCTCTTCCTCAAGACCTCAATTCCTATTAATATTTTTTTCTGTTCTGGATTCCCAGCAGATTGAAAAGCCCAAGAGGTTGTACACTTGTTCAACACACACAGAGTCCTAATATTGTCACTCCTACAATTGTGTATCTTAGAGGTCAAGGAGAAGATACCTCTAAAGTCTTGGACTGCCTATAGAAGTTGTGAGTGCTCCATCACTGGAGATTTTAAAGAAGAAACTGGACAGCCATTTGTCTCTAATGGTACAAGGTCTCCTGCTTGAACAGGGGTTGGACTAGAAGACCTCCAAGGTCCCTTCCAACTCTGTTCTGCTGTTATTCTGTCCTCAAGAGCACGCAGGACAGCACTGAAAGCCATGTTCCTCAGCCGTGGCAACTTGGAAATGTATGGAGTTCAACTCCCAGAATTTCCAGGCTGGGGAATTCTGCGATTTGAAGTCCACACTTTCAAGTTATCAAAGTTGATCAGAAAGAAACAGAGGTACACTTCTTTCCAACTTATCCAACCAATTTTAACTCCTTCTAGAAACACAGAGTATCTTCACAGCCTGCTATTCCAACCAGTGACACAAACCCATCTCTCAATTTGAATATTTTTGACCTAGAAATGTTGGGGGTCTCCAGAAGACCACCAGACTGGAAAAGACTCAGCAAAGCCAGGCAAAATGAGGCAGAGAGCATTTTCACATGCGTTATGCATTGTTGCTAAACACATTGACCCAACTATGGGATTTGTGAATTTAGTGAATTCAAGATGACTCTTTTCTGAGAATTATAAGGTACACTTGAGTGGTTTAGTCAACTGAAGGACAATATGGACATCCAACCACATAAACCTCATCCCTGGAGAAACCTCTGCTCCGCAGCCAGCTCTGTATTTAGGTGATCTTATAATTTTTTTCCAAAACAACAAATAGTTTGTTTCAATAAAGAATCCAAAGAACTCAGTTACCTACACGGATCTGAGGAAATTGGTTTTCTACAAATCAGGCTCTCTGAGAACATCTGGCTTCCTTTAGCCACCTGATGCTAAATTCCTTTAATCAGGTTAATCCTGAAAGAAAGAAGCCATATCACGTTTTATTCCTGCTCTTACAGCTTTCCCTAAAACGTGTTTAAGGTTGTGTCTTTCACAAAAGGCATGCAGGATTTTGCAATGTGGTTGGGAAGACAGACTTATTGGAGGGAACCTTATGGATGCAAAAATGCAGAAATTTGGGGCTTTTCAATATTTCGTTCTTTTCTGTGCAGACCCCAATCCGTAAATATGACATTTTAGGAGGCCATCCACTTGCAATTGGTATCTTACCAATTTATCTTTCAAAATGAATTTGTTAAGGGCGATGGTTTTAGTTGACTTTCAGAATATATTCTCGAATATTTCTGATTTTAGAACAGTCATGAGCTTATCAGAGGACAATCAGAGCTAATTGGGCGGTGCTGTCCAAATCCTATTGTGACTTTGAAAACTCAATAAAAGTTCCTTTTTTAAAATGTCTTTTATGATTCTTCTCCAGCAAGGAAGAAGGGTAGTAAAAATGCACACATACACAAGCATACCATGCATGCGTATACACGCACACAGAAACACACATAATGGGTTTGTGGAAATAGTCCTAAAGTATGACAAAGTCAGCCAAACAATAATACACAATCTTTTAAATTACATTGGACCCTTCCTTCAGACACCAGGATGGAAAAATATGGTATATTGCAGAAATTAAAGGTGGCAGATTGCAACCTGTTCTTGAAGTCTCAAGGTAAATAAGAAAGAAAGAAAGAAAGAAAGAAAGAGGGAGGGAGGAAGAAAGGAAGAAATAAAAGGGGAAGAAAGGAATAGATTTAGGTAGGTAAGAAAGAAGGAAGGAAGGAAGGAAGAATAGGTGGAAAACTAGCAAAAAATAACATGATTTCTTAGCAGAAGTGCAATAGTGACAGAACATTTGCTAATACCAACCAGCCCCAACAAAAATTTATTTGACAGCATTTTAAAAATCTGTGCATAATCTTGATACAGCCACATTTTTTTACTCCAGAATCAATTTTGCACCAAGTACCTTTTGCCTATTCCTGGATTAGATTATTATAATCCCTCCAATAAATTGAAGAAATAAGTATATCGAACCGACTGAATTCACTCACACTCGAACTCCCAATAAATTAACCAAGTTTAATTCCATCGTGCAAGTCACGGGACGACGGCTCCCGGATTGATTCCACGCGAGGGCTAAACGCAGCCCGAGATACACATTAAAGACCCTTCCTCACAATAATTAACCAAAAAAAAAAAAAAAAAACCAGACAAGGCAACAAGACACGGAGAGAGGATTCGCCGCCTGACTTACCAGCGCAAAGATGGACGTTAAAGCGGAGCAGCAAACAAGGAATCTCAGACCGTGATAGATCAAACGGGATCCCATAGCCAAGGGGGGTTCTGGAAATATCCAAGGATCGCAAGCGGATGGAGGGAGTCGATCCTGTAATCCAGTGGATCCTTCTTGCACTTCTTTGCTGTCAAAATTGAATTAGCCCAAAGGAGGAAGAGAAGACAGAGAAAGTCTCTGGCCAAGTTCACACGACCTAAAGTCCACAGAGTTTAAAAATCTGCACTGATGAGGTCGGGGGGAAGCTGAATTAGAGGATTAGAAGGTATTCCCGGGAGGGGGCGATCCTCGAAGATCGCAAGGAGCATCAGATTCTGCTGGTGGCTTCTCTTGGGGCCGCGCATCTGCCCCGGAGCCGAGAAATGAAATCCATGTGTCAAATCTCCCAATGGGTTTCCTCCCGCCCCCCTTCTGTTCTCCTCTCTCTCTCTCTCTTTCTTTTTTTAATGAGGCAAGGGGGGAGTTCAGATAATTTATTTGTCAAGCCCCGGGGAAGGTGGGGAAAAGCGAAAGGGGAGGGGCCGGGAAGAGAAGGTGGGGAGAAAGCCCTGGAAAACCACTGAATTTATTTTTAGCTGCAGAAAGTTGGTCGTTGGGCAATTCAATTAAGAAAGGGGGGGAAGGAGGGAGCGAAGGAGAGAGAATCCTTCTTGGACGATTTGCACCAAACAAGAAGGAAGGAAAGGGGGGGGGGAGAGAGAATAGAAAGAAAAAGAGGAAGAAAGGAGGAAGAAGAAGGAAGAAAAAAAAGGAACGGAGAGAGGAAAGGAAGGGAAGGAAGCAGGGAAGGAAAGAAGGACAGGAGAAAGATAGGAAGAAAGAAAAAGAAAGGAAGAAAGGAGAGGGAGAGAAAAAGAGAAGAGAAGGAGGAAGGAAGAGGGAAGGAGAGGAAGAGAAGGAAGCAAAAAAGCAGGGAGGAAGGGAGGAAAACGGCTGGGTTTTCCCAAGAACTCCCAGCGTCTCCAAACCGGACACCTTCAATCCCCCGAGCTGAAAGTAGCTTTCCGAAAGGCCGAGAGAGGTTCGCCTCAAGTTTCCCGCGACCCACAACCCCCACACACTCACACGTACCCTCTTCACACCCTCTGCGTGGCGGAAGGCGAGTAGTCCGGCGTGGCCAGCGGAGCGTCCTGGGACAGCGCGTGGCGCCCAATCGCTCCCAGTTCAAAATTCCTGCCTGCCTGCCTTCTTTCTTTCTCTCCCTCCTTTTCTTTCTTTCTTTCTTTCTTTCTTTCTTTCTTTCTTTCTTTCTTT
>BLBF01000048.1:14802680-14821672 GCA_015471245.1 Laticauda colubrina | reverse complement strand
CCTCCTCCTCCTCCTCCTCCTCCTCCTCCTCCTCCTCCTCCTCCTCCCCCGTTCTTGGATGACCTATACAGAATTATTATTTGTTAAAATTTTGCCCAGTATTGTGTTATGTCTCTGCTGGTGAAGTTTCTCTCAATGCAGGCATATTAGGGGCTAATTCCTCCTCTGATGATATGCAGAGATTATGCTTGATGATATTCCAATTAATTTAGACTTCCTGCCTCATTTTTCTCCCATTGTCTGATCTATTTTTAAAGAATTCTTTGCAAGGGCCTTGGTCTTGCAGTCCTTGGCAGATTTGATATCCGAAGGGTAATTTACATCTGGTGTGGAAGCTACAATTTTTTGTTGTCTCGGCTGGTTTATAGGTGACACGAGGCAGCTTGCTGTTCATTTCAAATACGTGGCTGGTGGAGAATTTTCCAGGTTGCTGTTGGGCAGCTCAGGTTGACACTCTAGGCTTTATTTACTCTATGGTTTTGGATTTTTGAGGTTGGAGGAGGAATTGGACAACCTGTGGCCTGTTGGGTCATCTTTGCAGAGATGTTTTTTTTCCTAAAGAGAAAAACAGAATCAAAGATAGGCAAAAATGCAGGGTGAGTGGGAATCACTTTTGACTTCCTGCTGGCTTCCCCATTGACTTTCTGTGTAGGATGTTGGCCGGGAATTTTAGAAAGCTTCCTTCCTTCCTTCCTTCCTTCTTTCTTTCTTTCTTTCTTTCTTTCTTTCTTTCTTTCTTTCTTTCTTTCTTTCTTTCTTTCTTTCTTTCCTTCCTTCCTTCCTTCCTTCCTTCCTTCCTTCCTTCCTTCCTTCCTTTCCTCATTCCTTCCTTTCTTCCTTCCTCCCTCCCTCCCTGCCTTCTTTTGAGAATACAATATGCCTATGGAGATGAATTGGGGAAGATTTCTAGAGGGAAACCAAGGCCAAGGAACTGTAATCTGGTTAGCCATATATTAGCCAGAAGTCCAGCCTGACTTGATGGCACCCACAAGATATGCAATGAAGCCATGAAAAGTCATTTATGGGATCAAGAAATCTTAGGATACAATTTGTTTATGGAGAAGGATAGAAGGAAATCAAAGAAAATAAGACCAAGGAACTGGTTGTCCATACTTGACCAGAATTTCAACAAACAACACCATCATGAAAAGTCACTTATGGTACCAAGAAATTTTGAGGAGGAAGATGTTTACAGAGACGGATATGAGAAGAAATTAAGGAAGATAAGAGGAAGGAACTGTGATCTGGTTGTTCATATGTTAGTCAGAAGTCCAGCCTGACTTGATGTCACCCACAAGATGTGCAATGAAAGATCACCTATTGAATCAAGAAACTTTAAGACACAGGATGTTTATGGAGATGGACACGAGAAAATCTCTGGAAGAGAAGAAAAATAAGACCAATGAAGTGGTTGACCAGCATTTGACCAGAAGTTCAGCCTGCCTTAATGATATCTACGAGATGTGCAACACAATCATGAAAAGTTACTTATAAGACCAAGAAATTTCAGGACACCAGATGGATAAGAGAAGATCTCCAGATGGAAATTAAAGAAGATAAGACCAAGGAACTCTGATTTGGTTGTCCATATGTTAGTCAGAAGTCCAGCCTGGCTTGATAACATCCACAAGGCATCAAATGAAGTCATTAAAAGTCACTTATGAGACCAACAAAGTTTGTGACACAGGATGTTTATAGAGATAGATATGGGAAGATCTCCAGAAGGAAACCAAAGAAGATAAGACCAGGGAACTCTGATCTTTATCCCAGCTATTTAGAAACTGGAGGAAAGGAATGCAGAGAAGTTTGTTTTTCTGCCTCATAAAAGTCAGATCTCCGAAGAAGAGGTCGTGGCCTTCACCGTTGACCGATTTCAGAGCTTCCAGGTTAAGATTAACTAGGCCAGATGAACTTCAGGAAGAATGGAGTGGTGGACCAAGAGGCAGAGGGAATTGGCCCTGAAAGTCCATGCCGGATGTATGGTCACCCCCTACGAGCTAATTCTTGACCATTTGGTGAGGAGGGAGGTTAACCATTGCAAAAGACCTCGGCTGAGTGCTTCCCCTCCTGGCGAAAGTCCAGAGGTTGTAGAGAAGGACAATACGAGAAGGCCATACATACTCAGCAGGACATTGGGTGAACTGGCGGTCAAGCATCTCTGAGGCCCAGGATTTTCTTCCCTGGTTGTTGTCATTTTTTCAGGGGACAGATCTGCAATTGTATGTTGGGTGGAAGCAGCACCAGGGAGTTGGGTTGAGGAACAGGAGAAGGAGGGGCATACAGGTCCCTGAAAGAGGCCCAAGTGTGACCTGAACTGAAGCATTTTAGGGAGGCATCCACTTTTCCTAGTGTTGGATGCAATTCAACAGATGTAACAGAATAATAGTTTTGGAAGGCCTTTTAGGTCTTCTGCTCAAGAGATTTCGCACTGTTGTCTCCAATTCAGGTCTGAACCTGGTGCCAAAGCCAATGATGAACGCCAGACTCGCGCTGCAGGTTTTCTGATTGCTTTTTATTGGAATACTCTAAGGAAAAGGACTCCTAGTCAAAATGCCAAGAACCTAGAAAAAAGGATTGAGCAAGTGTTATACATTTTTCACTAAAGAAGAAGGAGGGATAAAGAGAGATAATAAGAAATATCATCTAATAAACATTTTAGTAATAATTCTACAATTTGTTCTGTTGGTCTCTAGCTGTCCCTATTCCCAAGTCTTGGCTAATGAAATGCCTAGGAGTTATCTAATACACATTTGATTTGCTGCAGGCCATCTCTATTCCTTTAGCTGAGGTCTGCAAGTTGTCTAACTCTTTGTTACTTTTATCAGCTGTCCAATTAGCCAGGATCATTACAAGATTTACACATGCATATTTTCTGTGGATAAGCATTCTTTATTCTTGCCAGAAAATTACAGTTTCCTGATTTACTTTGATATGTGTGCTTTATTTGCTTTATTTTAGCAGATGACCCATCAGTACTATCCTGATCAAAATAATGTCCTGTCTCTTCTTAAAACTCCAGTGTTAAAGTATTCAGAACTTCTGGAGGCAAGCGGTTCCACTGGTTAATTGTTCTCACTGTCAAGAATTTCCTTCTTAGTTCTGGGTTGCTTCTCTCCTTGACTAGTTTCCATCCATTGCTTCTTGTCCTGCCTTCCAGATGTGTCTAACTCAACTGACCTGCAGGGAATCTCGTGTTCTGCCTGCAGAAAACTCCATGATGGCGGTTTTTTAAAACTTTTTAAAATTTATTTATTTATTTTAATTTGTCAACTGCTTACAAGATAATAGGTATAAGTAAAACATAGTTATGAATACATGGATACATATAAGAAAAATAAAAGAAACAATAGTACAGGGACGGTAGACATGTTGGTGCGCTTATGCATGCCCCCTACAGACCTCTTGGGAAAGGGGTGAGGTCAATAATAAACAGTCTAAGGTTAAAGTTTGTGGGGTTTGGAGAAGAAACCACAGTGTTAGGCAGAGGATTCCAGACACTGACCAATCTGTTGCTGAAGTCGTATTTCCTGCAATCAAGTTTGGTGTGATTAACCTTGAGTTTGTATCTATTGTTTGCTCTTGTATTCTTATGGTTGAAGCTGAAGTATTCATTGACAAGCAGGACATTGCAATGTATGATTTTGGTGGAGTCTACTTCAAAACTCTGGAAGGTCACAGTTAAATGACAAAGATGTTCCTGGATATCGTTAGGGTTTCAAGCAGCAAGCCTGGCTGTAACCTGGCTGCCATATCCAAGAGAAGGGAAGAGGGTTTCTATGGTCAGTCATGGTTGAATTGTTCATGCATTTCCTGAGGGCCCAGCTAACTGGTATGAATTGGTTGGCCCTGGAAAAGCTGCTCTGTCTTCATTAGAGTAGTATATAATTGGTGAGGAAAGGAAGAAGGGGGGGAGGGGGGGAGGAATGGAGGGAAGGAGGAGGAAGGAAAGAAGGGAGAAAAAAGGGAGGGAGGAAGGACATGGAATGAAGGAGGGAAGGAGAGAATGAAGAGAACAAAAGAGGAATAAAGGAGGGAGGGAGAGAGAGAGGGGAGGACAGAGGGCGAGAGGGAGAAAGGGAAGGGGCAGGAAGGAAAGATGGAAGGAAGGAAGGATGGGAGGAAGGGAGGGAGGGAGGGGGAAAGACAGGAAGAGTGGGGAAGAAAAGAGGTTGAAATCCCTTTTGAAAAAACTGCTGGGGAAAATAATAATAATCCTACTGCACATATGTTATATTGCTATACTAGCTGAATACCCATGCTTCACAATGAAACTTTGTGATCAGGCTGTGGAGGAGAAATACGGTTCACAATCCATTGGCTCAGTGGTGGTCGGTGATTGAAGCACATAAGGGAATATGGCTCCTGCCACTTTGAATCCAGAAGCAGTTCCATAGGTGGAAGGCATAGATATTTTACTGAGGTACTGACATTTAGTACTATAAGGAGCTCCAAACTAGTCCAGGGTGAAGGAGTGGAACATTTGCCAGTTTGAACTGAGGTAACAGAATGTGAGGCAACTGGCAGTTGGAAGAGATTTCTTTTCAGGTGGGGAGGGGGAGTAAAACTCCTTAGCATCAGAGTGTGTTAATTGCTGTATAAGAAATACTAATGAAATACTAATGATGTGTTGGTCATTTCAAAAAATCCTTTCTTAGTAAGCACCTAGAAGCCAAGAGGAACATGGGTGCCAAATTTCAAGTTTGTTGGCTTTATGGTTCTGGAGATTTTGTGATGAGTAAGTGGCACTTTGCTTTTATATATACAGTAGATAGATAGATTACAACATTCTCAGATGTTGATCTCTTTGAAGCAGCTAATGAACTTCCAGCTGTGATTTCACATTGTTATGTACATAACAATAAGTGGAAAGAGTATGGCCAAAGAACACAAAGATAGTGCCAACCGTGTTAAGTTTTACATCCCTCTTATATCAGCAGCACAAGACCAATGACACACATTAACACCTCCGGCATCATTAACCTGATTAAAGCAGGACACAAATTAAGCTCAGAAATCTGCAAAAATCAAATATTCACCGATAGAAATTGTTCTGTATAACTTGGAAGGTTCCAAGTAGTCTTTTCTGATTGGCCAAAAAGGCCAGTCGTGGATTGGTTCATTAGGAACCAATTCAAGAAGCCGCTCAAAGGTGGCAAGATTAAATGAGTGTCATTGGCTACAAGCCGGCAGGCAAGCCTCTATATAAAGGGCTGCCGCAGCTTGAGCCAATTTTCTGTTACTGTTGCTGTTAACTGAATAAAGAGTTGTTAGTTGGAACCCGGTCTCACGCGCTTCTTTTCCGGACAGAACAGTGGCGATGAGGATGGGATCGTCTTGAAGCTGAGACCGAGCATGCGGCAAGAAAACAAACCACGCTAGACGAGATGGCTGGTAATAACGCGCCGCCCACACCATTTAACCCCAATGAGGAAGATTGGGAGTCTTATATTCATTGCTTCCTGATGTTTCTGGGGAGCAACGAAATGGAAGAAATTTCTGATCAGCGAAAGAGGGCTGTCTTCCTAACACATTGCGGGCCAGCCATATTTAAGATGGCGAAGGCATTGGTGAAGCCCAGAGGCGTGAAACAAATGACCTGGTCTGAGCTTAACCGAATACTGAAAGCTCACTATGCGCCGGTTGTCTCGAACCTCATCAAGAGACATGAATTCGATAAGAGAGACCAGAGGGAAGACGAAACCATTGCTGATTTCATGGCAGCCCTGCGCCATATTGGAGGAGCCTGTGAATTCCAAAATATGGATGAGGCAATGGAGATCGTGTCGTGTTAGGTCTTAGGGACTCTACCCTTCAAAGCACACTCTTAAACAGACCTAACATAACGGTGGCAGAGGCGATAGCGGAAGCAACCGCCGTGGAAGCCGCAAAGAAATCAGCGGCCACAATGAAGATGATGAACGCCAGTGCTGACACGACAGGCTCTCCAAAGGAAAGATACTCCAGTGGAGGAAGGAAGCAAGCTGCCACAGCCACACACCATGAAGACCTAGACGAATCATCAGACACTGACAAAGATGACGATGAGGTCCACCGCCTTTCCGCAAACCAAAAAATGCACGAAAGAAAGAAAAATTGGCGGGAATGCGCTGGTTACAGTGGAAACCACCCCCGAACTGAGTGCAGGTTCCTTGATGCCATCTGTCAGGCTTGTGAAAAAAGGGGACATATCGAAAGAGTCTGCCGAAATTGAAGAAACAGCAGCCCTAGCAGACGCAGTAATTCCCTACCAAGAACTGACTCGAGGCAAGCCGACAGAAAATGGGAACGCAGCAAAGGAACCAGCAACCAAGAAAACACACATCAGACTGTCACTATAGGAAGTGCACAGACAGAAAGCGGGAAAAAGGTCAGAATTGTAGTGTCCATTGAAGGAAGCCCTTGTGAGATGGAGGTTGACTCAGGATCTTTTCTGTCGATGGTGTCGTGGAACACAATTAGACATCTAATCCCAAACATCAGACAAAACGAACTCAAAAAACAAAAATTAATTCTCAAAGATTACCAGGGAAATAGGATTCCCGTGGTAGGTCTGGGGCACTTCAAAGTAACTTACAAACAACACACTGAAGTCCTGCTATTGACTATAGTCGACCGAGACCGTTCCAGCCTTCTGGGCATCAAATGGTTCGCACCATTGGGCATCGGGATGACCAGAGTGAGCCAAATAGTCATGAGCAATTGGAAGAAAACCTGCTACATGAATTCCAGGATGTCTTTGACGGAACTCTAGGCAGGTACCAGGGAACCCCAATATCCTTTAGCCTAGATCCCCAAATAGCATTGAGAAGACTAAAAGCCAGACGGGTCCCCTTTGCATTAAAACCCAAAATAGATGAGCAATTAAATAAATTGATTGCACAAGGGGTCATAGAACCAATTGACCATGCATGGTGGGAGACTCCAATAGTAACACCTGTAAAACCAGATGGGTCTGTGAGCATCTGTGGAGACTACAAGGCTACCCTGAACCATGCACTACAGCAAAGCGCATACCCAGTACCAGTCGTGCAGCACTTACTGCACTCACTTGGGGGAGGAAAAGTTTTTGCGAAACTTGATTTGGCCCAGGTGTATCAGCAACTTCCAGTAGACCCTATAACGGCCGAGGCACAAACAATAGTAACACATAGAGGGGCATTCAAATGTAACAGACTTCAATTCGGAGTGAGCGTTGCCCCAGGCGTCTTCCAAAGCCTCATGAAATGCCTATTAAACGGAATAAAAGGGGTCGTTCCATACTTTGATGACATCCTAATTTCAGTGAAAAATGTGACCCAATTAGAAGCTAGACTAAGGGAAGTGCTAACGAAATTCAGAGAATCCGGCCTGAAAGTTAAAAAAGAAAAATGCTGCCTGGCCACTGACCGCGTCGAATTTTTAGGATATTTGATTGACGAACAAGGTATTCACCCAACAGAAAAGAAAGTCAAAGCAATTAAAGACGCATCCAGACCTAGAAATAAAACAGACTTACAGGCATTCTTAGGTCTGATCAATTTTTATAATGTATTCCTCCCCCACAAAGCAACGATAGCAGAACCATTGCACCGTTTGCTAGATAAAAAAACTGTCTGGACTTGGGGTCACAAAGAACAAAGAGCCTTTCAAAATATAAAAGACTTGTTAACCTCAGACACCATTCTTATTCAGTTTAGTAATACTCTACCCTTGACGGTCACCTGCGACTCCTCACCATTCAGACTCTGTGCTATCCTGAGCCACCAATTACCTGACGGGAGAGAGGCACCTGTCGCTTTTTATTCGAAAATGCTCTCCAAAGCGGAACACAACTCTAGCCAACTAGACAGAGAAGCCCTGGCAATTGTCGCCGGAGTAAAACACTTTCATGAATACCTATATGGTAGATCATTATCCATTGTGACTGACCATAAACCATTACTAGAGATTTTGGCTGGGAATAAACCCACACCGAACATTCTATCCCCACGGATGACTAGGTGTTCAGAATTCCTGGCCACCTATTCATACACATTGCTGCATTGACCCGGGAAACAAATCGCCCATGCAGACGCATTAAGCCGAACCCGGCTCCAGCCACCGCCACCCTACAACTAGAAACCTGCCCTGAACTTCCATTGACTGCGGATGATGTCAACAGAGCCACGGCGAAAGACTCATTGACTGCCCGCATTTTTACTTGGGTAGGTAAAGGCTGGCCGGAAGGCCAAAAGACTGAAAATTTTAAACCTTTCCGGACTAGACAAACTGAACTGTCAATACAAAAGGGGTGTTTGTTGTGGGGAGATTGGGTGGTGATTCCATCCAAACTATAAGAAGAGGTGTTAGGCATGTTACATGAGGGCACCCAGGCATAGTTAAAATGAAAAGCCTGGCCAGGAGCTATGTCTGGTGGCCTGGTTTAGACAAGGACATTGAATGCTGGGTTGCAACATGCCACAAGTGTCAGAGAGCTAGACCCACCCTACCACAAGCACCCATACGGGACTGGGACACCCCACAAGGCCCTTGGTCTCGAATCCATATTGATTTTGCGGGACCAACTAGGGGCAATACATTTTTAATAGTTGTAGATGCATATTCAAATTGGCTCGAAGTCATCTTAATGTCATCCACAACAACTGACGCTGTTATAAAACAGCTAAACAAATTATTTGCAACTCATGGGTTACCTGACTTGTTGGTATTGGACAATGGGCCACAACTCACAGCAATACAATTCGAAAAATACTTAGCCTCTTTGGGCATATGCCATGCACTAACCGCACCGACTCACCCAGTGGCAAATGGTAGGGCCGAGCGAATGGTCCGATTCACAAAAGAAGGCCTTGAGAAAATGGACCATGGGGATGTCCAAGACAAGCTAAACCGCTTACTTATACTACAACACATTACTCCCAGTAACACAACTAATAAGAGCCCAGCAGAATTATTAATGGGGAGAAAACTCAGATCCCATTTAGATAGGTTACACCCAATTATACTTGCGAGAAACCCCCCGACTCTTCCAGCCGATACCGCACTTTCGAAATTGGTGACCTGGTCTATGCAAAGAATTTTACTGGGGACCCTCTTTGGCTTCCAGCCACAATCACACAAGTAACAGGCCCCCGGTCCTACCGACTAACCGTGGACGATGGAAGAGAATGGAAGCAGCACATAGAACAGCTTTGTTCCCACAACATCGAGCGCAAAACAACCGTGCAACCTCAAATAATAAATTTCAACGAAAACAAAACCAAGGGGGGGAGGAAATACAAATAAATAACAAAGGGCGTGAAAATGAATCATTAAAACCTCAACCAGAAAATCTAACCAACCAAAAAGAGCACTTATGGTTGATGAGACCATCGGAAGAAGTCCTAGCAAAAGGGAAGCCAACCTGGAAGGTGCCAGCCAGGCCAGCTCAACCAGCCTGGTTGAACCAGGAGGGAGCGGCAGAACCACTTCGACCGGCCTGAGAAACTCAGGCGGGAGCGGCAGTGCTGACTCACCCTTCCAGGCGGTTCCATGGAGAAAAGCCGGAGAGACAGCGATCCCAACTGAACCGCTCGAAGTCCTAGGCGAGAATGAGCCACGCAGGTTAACTAGGACCAGAAAAAGCCCCACCTACCTGCACGACTACGTCACTCACGTAGGACTGAACTAAAGGGGGAGGGGTGTTCTGTATAACTTGGAAGGTTCCAAGTAGTCTTTTCTGATTGGCCAAAAAGGCCAGTAGTGGATTGGTTCATTAGGAACCAATCCAAGAAGCCGCTCAAAGGCGGCAAGATTAAATGAGTGCCATTGGCTACAAGCCAGCAGGCAAGCCTCTATATAAAGGCTGCCGCGGCTTGAGCCAATGTTGTGTTACTGTTGCTGTTAACCGAATAAAGAGTTGTTAGTTGGAATCCGGTCTCACGCGCTTCTTTTCCGGATGGAACAGAAATCCAGAGAAATCAGGCACGGTTTCTTAAAATGTTGCAATAATTCACAGTTCGACAGTCTGACCAACTCAAAGTTTGCTGGTTTTCAGATTTTCAGTGGGCGAGAATTAAAAAGTGACAAAAATGGAAGCACAGAGAATGTGTCTGGCTGTGTTTACCTGTCTTTGCACACTTGACAGGAATGCATCGGCAGGATGGCAGGTGTGCAAAAGCGAGTGTTGTATCCACATTCCTTTCCAGGGCAACTTTGCTCTTTACAGCTAATTCCTCAACTTTATGTCCACAATTGAGCCCAAAATTTCCATTGCTAGGTGGGACAGATTGTAAGTGAGTTTGGCACCATTTTATGACCTTTTGTTGCCACCATTGTTAAGTGAATTCCTGCAATTGTTAAAATGAGCAACAGGATTGTTAAACGAATATGACTTGTCAGAAGGTTGCAAAAGGGGATCACTGCAACCATCATAAATACGAGTCAGTTACCCAGCATCTGTGTTTTGATCATGTGACCCTGGGGGGATTTTGAACTGTCATAAGTATGAAAAACGGTCATAAATCCCTTTTTTAGTGCTGTTCTAACTTCGAATGGTCACTAAATGAACCATCATAATTTGAGGACTATCTATATTCTATTTAGTCCTAGAACTGTATCCGATGGAGACATAAACACCTTGATTTCCAGCAAGGGTCATTAATGTCCCAAATATCTCAGCATCTTCCTTTCTCCCTCAGTTGGTGTGTGGACAGGATCTGCAAAATTCCTTTCTCGTTTTCCCCAGGATCCAGCCAATTTCTTTATGAATTTTAGCTCTTGGACTTTTCAAAGCCTCTGTTTTTCCAGCAAACAATACAGGAGACAAACCTTGCTGGGTTATGATTGCCCAAATTAAGGAGAAATTGGCTAACAAAATGATGGACTTTTGTGGTTCATGAAGTTTGGGGTTTTTAATGAGATTGGAGACTCTCAAGAAAAAGGCCATCAAACTGTCCCTGGTTTTGATTTTCCCAGCCGTTCCTTCACTCGTAAACTACCCACTCCTTGAGACCATGCTATGGAATGCTTCTTGCCGGAGAATTAAGCAAACAACATATTATATTATTTAATATATTAAAATGTTAAAAATACAGGTAGTCCTCGATTTACAATAGTTCATTTAGTGACCATTTAAATTACAATGGGATTAAAATTCAGACGCTTGGCAACTGATTCGCACTTATGACGGTTGCAGCATGCCAGGGTGTGTGTGTCATGTAATTCCCTTTTGCAACCTTCTGACAAGGGAAGTCAAGCAGGGAAGCCCAGATTCCCTTAACAACCATGTTGTTAACTTAACAATGGCAGTGATTCACGTAATAACTGCGGCAAGAATAGTCGTAAAATGGGGCTAAACTCACTTAACAAATGTTTAACTTAGAAATTTTGGGCTGAATTGTGGTTGTAGGTTGAGGATTACCTTAGTACGTTAAGTAGTGGGTGTAATGTTTTTAAAAAGAAATAATTCACAAAGGCCTGGGATAAAACATCTGGTTGTGATCCATGGCAGCAAGTTGTTTCCAATGTGATATCTAGAAAGAAAAACAAAAATGTATTCTCTGAGGGAGTTATCTACTTACAACCATTCGTTTAGTGATTTTTCAAAGTTACAAGAAGACTGAAGAAAGTGACTTATGACTGGTATAGCCACTTATGACCATCGCATCATCCCTAGGTCATGTGATCAAATTCAGGCGCTTGTCTACTGGCATGTATTTAGAAATCACTCAGTCATAATTATAATATCAGGGAGTCAAAAACAGAACCATAAAATTAAATAAATCATAGATGCATAGAGTCATAGAAAAGACTTGCAGAATCATAGAATCATAAAATTATAGAATTATAAACAAAGAATCACAGAATCATGGAATCATAGAATTATAAAGTTATAGACTCATAAAGTTGTAGAGTCATTCTATGATTCATAAAGAGTTATATAATCATAATATTCAGAGAGTGATAACATTATAGTCATAGAATCAGAAATAGACTCACAGAATCACAGAATAAGTTATTCTCTGCACTCAGCGAATCATAGTGAGAATCATGGAATCGCAGAATCATAAAATCATAAAATTGAAGTATCATAGAGCCAGATCATAAAATTATATAGACTTATAGGGCTGGAAGGGCCTAGTCCAACCCCCCTGCCCAAAGTGGTCCACTCCAAAATTCGCACTTCCTGTACCTTTTTGATGTAAGTTTTTTTTTTGGGGGGGGGGGGGGGGAGGAGAACGACTACAAATGTCTGAATTTGGGCCCTTAAGGCA
Source organism: Laticauda colubrina (assembly GCA_015471245.1). NCBI lineage: Eukaryota > Metazoa > Chordata > Lepidosauria > Squamata > Elapidae > Laticauda > Laticauda colubrina. The sequence goes on along the minus strand of BLBF01000048.1, from coordinate 14,809,439 downwards.
GGGACTTTCCCCCTTAATGCCCCCTGCTGTTTCAGGTGATCTGACTCTCAATGGCCTCTGACTCCCCCAAAACTGAATATTATCCTATGTGAAACCAATCTGTAAGATTTATATCCTTGCTCCCCAAAGCTACAATTTGTCTAACAACAGCTTCATGGAAGTCCGCTGACAATTGCAGTGAAAAAGTGCTTGAGAAACTTTTCCCTTCATTACATGGATCACAAAATCCTCGTTTAAACCTCCCAGTTGGGTTGGATAATGTGGTTCGCTTGTCATTATCCAAAACAAGCAAAAACAAAAAACCAAAAACCACCACATTTTTACCCAATTTGGAGTAATTTATCCAGGTTTGGTAATTGCTGTACCAGGGCATTGTGTCTGCCTGAGATCTCTGATATATTCGAGCAAATTGTAATATTGTTTTTCTTAACAGATTTGAAACTGAGCCCTGTAGGGGTTAGTCCTTGACATATGGCTATAATTGGGACCAGACTTTCCATTGCTAAGCCAGACAATTGTTAAATGAGAGTTTTGCCCCACTTTATGACCTTTCTTGCCACCGCTGGTAAGCAAATCATTGCAGTTGTTAAGTGAGTGACATGGTTGTTGTTCTGTATAAAATGGTTTACTCCAAATCCTCTAATATGATTGTCCAGAAAAGCCGGCATGGGATTGGTTTACTAGGAACCAATCCAAAAGAGCCACCAAAAGGTGGCAAAGTCAAGCAACCGTCATTGGCTACAAGCCGGCAGGCAAGCCGTATATAAAGGCTGCCGTGGCTAGAGCCAAACTGTTCCGTTTCAAATAATTGTTAAAAATAAAGACTTTTACTGTTGGAACCCGGTCTACCTCGCGTTTTTCCGGACAGAACACTGGTGACGAAGGTGGGATTGTCCTAAAACATGAGACTGTGCACGCAGCAAATTGAAATCCAGGCTTGAAGCGATGGCCGGAAATAATGCACCACCCTCACCCTTCAATCCCAATGAAGAGGATTGGGAGTCCTACGTAGACCGTTTCCAAATGTACTTGGAGAGTAACGAGATGGAAGAGATCTCAGACCAGCGTAAGAGGGCTGTCTTCTTAACGCATTGCGGACCAACGATTTTCAAAATGGCCAAGGCATTGGCGAAGCCCAGAGACGTAAAGCAAATGACTTGGCCCAAACTCCAGTGAATTTTGAAGGCTCATTACGCACCAGTAGTGTCAAATCTCATCAAACGGAATGAATTCTACCGAAGGGACCAAAAAGAAGGTGAGACCATCGCTGATTTTGTGACAGCCCTCCGACAACTGGGGGGAGCGTGCAAGTTCCTGAACTTAGATGAAGCCATGCGAGATGGAGTGGTATTGGGTTTAAAAGACTCTAATTTACAAAGTAAATTGCTAAATAAACCTAACATAACCGTGGCTGAAGCAATCGCAAAAGCCACAGCCGCAGAAGCCGCGAAAAAGTCAGCGGCCATCATGAAACAAATGAACGCGAATAACAACGAAACGAGCCTAGCCAGAGGAAAGAAGCAATTTCCCGCACCACGAAGATTTTGATGAGACATCAGAATCCGAAGAGGATAATGATGAGGTCCACCACCTGTACGTCAACAAAAAAAGGCACGAAAAAAGAACCTGGTAGGAATGCGCTGTTTGCGGAGGAAACCACCCCCGAGCCGATTGCAGATTCCTTGATGCCATCTACCAAGCTTTCAAGAAAAGGGGACACATCGAGAAAGTCTGTAGGAATCGAAAAAATAACAGTCCTAACAGACGCAGTACCTCTCCCCCACAAGCTGAATCGAAACAATCCGAGAGAAAGTGGCAGTGCAACAAACGAACCAGTAACCGAGAAAAGACCCATCAAACTGTCACTATCGGAAGCGCTCAGACGGAACACGGGAAAAAAGTTAAAATCATCGTAAAAATTGAAGGCAGCCCCTGTGAGATGGAGGTTGATTCAGGGTCTTTCCTGTCAATGGTGTTGTGGGACACAATCAGACAACTGGTCTCAAATATCAAACTAAAAGAACTCCAGAAACAAAAATTAACTCTGACGGACTACCAGGGGAATCAAATCCCTGTGGTAGGTCTAGGACATTTCCAAGTCTCTTACAAGCAGCATGTTGAAGTCCTGCCTCTGACATTAGTTGACCGAGACTGACCCAGCCTCCTGGGCATCGAATGGTTCACACCATTGGGCATCGGAATGACCGGAGTGGACCGAGTAGCCGCAACCAAGTGGGAAGAAAACCTGATCCATGAGTTCCAGGACATTTTCGATAGCTCCCTAGGCAGGTATCGGGGGACCCCAATTTCCTTTAGCTTAGATCCCCAGATGGCCCCTAGAAGATTAAAGGCCAGACGAGTTCCCTTTGCATTAAAAGTAAAAATAGAGGAACAATTGAATAAATTAATTGACCAAAGGGTTTTGGAACCTGTTGACCATGCTAGATGGGAGACGCCAATAGTAACCCCGGTTAAACCTGACGGGTCGGTATGCATCTGTGGAGACTACAAGGCTACCCTGAACCATGCGCTGCAACAAAGCACATACCCCGTGCCAGTCGTACAACATTTGTTACACTCACTTGGGGGAGGAAAATTTTTTGCCAAACTAGATTGATTTGCCAAACAAGCTTACCAACAGCTTCCAGTAGACCCCTTAATGGCCGAGGCACAGACAATAGTGACTCACAAAGGGGCATTCAAGTGTAACAGACTTCAGTTTGGAGTGAGTGTGGCCCCAGGCGTTTTCCAAAGCCTCATGGAATGCCTATTAAATGTAATAAAAGGGGTCGTACCATATTTTGACGACGTCCTGATTTTGGCTAAAGATACGACCCAACTAGAAAAAAGACTAAGAGATGTACTAACAAAATTTTGAGAATCCGGCCTGAAAGTTAAAAAAGAAAAATGCTGCTTAATGACTGATCATGTCGAATTTCTGGGCTACTTAATTGATGGAGAGGGTATACACCCTACTGAGAAAAAAGTCAATGCCATTAAAGACGCACCACGGCCAAGAAACAAAACAGAATTGCAGGCATTTTTGGGTCTAATAAATTTCTATAACATATTCCTCCCCCACAAAGCAACGATAGTGGAACCATTACACCGGTTACTGGATAAAAAAACTAATTGGACTCGGGGTCATAGAGAGCAAAAAGCATTCCAGAAAATAAACAATTTATTAACATCAAACACCATTTTTTATCCAGTTTAGTAACACACTTCCATTGACGGTAACCTGCGACGCCTCACCGTTTGGAGTCAGTGTCATCCTGAGCCACCAATTGCCAGATGGGAGAGAGGCACCCGTCGCTTATTACACAAAGACTCTGTCTAAAACAGAACGTAACTACAGTCAACTAGACAGAGAAGCCCTGGCAATCGTCGCCGGAGTGAAACGTTTTCACGAATACCTTTATGGAAGAACATTTTTTATTGTAACGGACCATAAACCGTTACTAGGAATTCTGGCAGGAAACAAGCCTACACCGAATATTTTATCCCCGCGGATGACTAGATGGTCAGAATTCCTAGCAGCATACTCTTACACATTGATGCATCGACCCGGGAAGAAAATCTCCCATGCAGACGCATTAAGCAGAGCACCGCTGCCGACGATGGAGGAAGACCCGGTGCCAATAATGACCACCCTGCAAATAGAAACATGCCCCGAACTGCCAATATCTGCAAACGATGTTGCCAGAGCCACCGCAAAGGAACCAGTGACTGCCCGCATATTAAACTGGGTAGGTAAAAGCTGGCCGGAAAACCAAAAAACTGAAAACTTTAAACCTTTCCGGACCAGACAAACCGAACTCTCAATTCAAAAAGGTTGTTTATTGTGGGGTGATCGGGTAGTAATCCCTCCTAAACTATAGACTAGAGTGTTGGGTATGCTTCACGAAGGCCACCCTGGTATTGTAAAAATGAAAAGCCTAGCTAGAAGCTATGTTTGGTGGCCTGGTATAGATAAAGACATCGAATACTGGGTTGCTACTTGTACTAAATGTCAGAAAACCAGGCCTTCCCCACCACAAGCACCCATAAGGGACTGGGAGACCCCACAAGGCCCTTGGTCTCGGTTCCACATTGATTTCGCGGGTCCTACTAGGGGGCATACCTTTTTAATTGTCGTAGATGCATACTCAAATTGGCTGGAGATTGTAGTAATGTCATCTACGACAACCGAGGCGGTGATTAAACAACTTAACAAACTTTTTGCAACCCATGGATTGCCAGATGTCCTAGTGTCCGACAACAGGCCACAATTAACCGCCATCCAATTTGAACAATGCCTAGCCTCCCTAGGTATACGCCATGCACTGACTGCGCCGGCCCACCCGGCAGCAAATGGTAGGGCGGAGAGAATGGTCAGGTTTACTAAAGAGGGTTTAGAAAAAATGGACCTTGGGGATGTCCAGGATAAAATTAACCATCTACTCACCCTCCAACATATCACACCCAGCATCGTAACCAACAAAAGCCCAGCGGAATTATTAATGGGGAGAAAACTTAGGTCGCAATTAGATAGGTTGCATCCAAATTACACTTTGGAAAGACCCCCCGACTCCTCCAGCCGTTCCTGAGCGTTTGAAATCGGTGACCTAGTCTATGCAAAAAATTTCACCGGGGACCTCCTATGGCTTCCAGCCACAATCACACAAATAACAGGCCCCCGGTCCTACCGCCTAAGCGTAGACGATGGCAGGGAATGGAAGCGGCACATAGACCAGCTTCGTTCCCGAAACACTGAAAGAAATACAAACTCTCAACCACAAATAATAAAAAATGATGATAACAAAACCAAAGAGGGGGGGGGAAATCCAAGAAAATAATCAAAAATTTTTTTTAAATAAACCCAGAACATCTAACCAATCAAAAAGAGCAAAAAGAAAACTTACGGTTAGATGAGACTTGCGGGAAGAATCCAGACGAAGGGGCCAGCCAAGCCAGCTCAACCTGCCCGGAAAAGCTAGGCGGGAGCGGCAAAACCACCGGCCTGAGAAACTCAAGCGGTAGCAAAATGGCCGACTCACCCTTCCAGGCGGTTCCATGGAGAAGACCCGGAGAGACAGCAACCCCATTTGAACCGGTCGAAGTCTCCAGCGAAAATGAACTGCGCAAGTCCAGTAGAATCAGAATAAGCCCCACCTACCTGCGTGACTACGTCACCAAGAGGGGAGGGGTGTTCTGTATAAAAATAGTTGATTCCAAATCCTCTAATATGATTGGCCAGAAAAGCTGGCATGGGATTGGTTCACTAGGAACCAATCCAAAATAGCCGCCAAAAGGCAGCAAAGTCAAGCAACCATCATTGGCTACAAGCCGGCAGGCAAGCCGTATATAAAGGCTGCCGCGGCTAGAGCCAAACTGTTCCGTTTCAAATAATTGTTAAAAGTAAAGACTTTTACTGTTGGAACCCCGTCCACCTCGCGTTTTTCCGGATGGAACAGTTGTAAAGTGAATCTGGATTCCCTATTGACTTTGCTCCTCGGAAGGTTGCAAAAGGGGATCACGTGACCTTGGGACATTGTAACCGTCATAAATGTAAGTCAGTGGCCAAGTGTATGGATATTGATCACATGACTTTGGGGATATCTGCAATAGTCATTAAGTGTGATGTCCTCACACTTCACAAATGGAGGTCACGTCCTCAATTTCAGTGCTGTTGTAACTGTGAACAGTTGCTAAACAATTGGTCGTAAGTCAAGGACATGTTACAGGCATTTAGTCAACAAACCAGGATTCTGAATGTCTGAAACAGATTGAAGGGTAAAGAGGAGATTGCCTCAGCTACAAAATAAAGAACGAAAAGAAGAAGAAAAAACAGATCATGCCACACAAGGTGGCACTGCAATGTTTTCAGATGAAGTTTCAGCCTTATGGCCAGAGGTTAAAAATAGACAGATGCCAAGAGATAAGCTGTAAATTGAATTTACACTGGCTGGGGAATTCTGGGAGTTGAATTCCTCCCCTCATAAAGCTCCCAAGTTTAATAAACATCGTTTTAGGCATCTTATTCAGAGAAAAGTCCGCACTCTTGGTCAAGCTCAGGGCCTTCCTAGAAGCCTCCGTCTGTGGGTCCCTAAGATCTGTCCTCTCTCCTTTTTCTTTGATGAGAGACCCTCCCACTCTGAAGCCCCCCCCACCCCACAAACTAGTGTGGCTAGAAGAGCACATTTGGCTTTTTTTCTGAAATTTCCCCAAAAAGCGAAGTTCGAATTCTGTTTCTGCTCTGCCACCGGAGTTTCCCTTTCTGTTGGCAGCTGCACAGTAGCCTCTCTTTATTTACAAGCAGTCCTCGACTTGCAAGAGTTCATTTAGTGACCGTTCAAGGTTACAAGGGCACTGAGAAAAGGGACTGACAACTGTTTTTCACACTTATGACGATTGCATCTTCCCCTCTCCGTTTTGATCTTGGTCACAAGATCCAAATTCGGACACTCAGCAATTGACTCGCATTCACGATGGTCGCAGTGTCTTGGGAGAGGTCACATGATCCCCTTTGGTGATCTTCTGAACAGCAAAAATCAACAGGAAACCCAGATTCACTTAATGACCCTGTGACTCATTTATCAGCTGCAATGATTTTGCTTTAACTGCAGCAAAACAGTCATAAAATGATGCAAAAAACACTGAACAAGTGTTTCTCTTAGCGATGGAAATGTTGAGCTCAATTGTGGCTGTAGATCAAGGAGGATGCCTGTTGTCTTTCTTTCTTTCTTTCTTTCTTTCTTTCTTTCTTTCTTTCTTTCT
>BLBF01000048.1:14775965-14802670 GCA_015471245.1 Laticauda colubrina | reverse complement strand
TCTTTCTTTCTTTCTTTCTTTCTTTCTTTCTTTCTTTCTTTCTTTCTTTCTTTCTTTCTTTCTTTCTTTCTTTCTTTCTTTCTTTCCTTCCTTCCTTCCTTCCTTCCTTCCTTTAAAATTAGTCTTCTTCCTTTTATTTGTATATTTTTTTCGACTTGCTTCGGCTTTTCAGTTGTTTTCCCACTGAGGGCTCAGCAGAACTGTGAATTTATGTTTATAAATAGCTTCATCTGGCTGCAATCAGGGATCCATCCTGACCTCAGCTGGGCCTTGAAGCAATTAGGCTGCCATGGTTGGGGAGTGTCCGAAAGTTTGCCCTGGTTCCCCCTACTTTTTTGCTTTTTTCCCCCTCCCTCCCTTCCTTCTCTTGGTTCTCTTCTCTCCCTCCCCTTTCTTTCTTTCTCTCTTTCTTACTTCTCTTTTCTTCCCATTCTCCTTCCCTCCATATCTCCTTCCTTTCTTCTCTTTTCTTTTCTCCCTCCCCTTTCTCTCTTTCTTACTTTAATCTCTTCTTCCCATTCTCCATCAGTCTTCTTCCTTCCTTCTTCCTCTTTTCCCTTTTCTCTTTATTTCCGTCCTCTTCTTCCTTCCTTCTTTTTTCTCTCTTTCTCTTTCTGCCCTTTTCCTCCCTCCTTCCCTCCTTTCCCTCCTTCTCCTTCTCCTCCCTTCCCTTTTCTCCTTCCCTTCCCCTTTCTCTTTCTTAGTTCCTTCTTTTCCAATTGTTTCTCTCTCCTTCCTTCTTTCTGTCTCTCTTCTCCCCCCCCCCCCCCCCGCAATGTGGCACAATCTCCCTGCATGCCAGACTTTTTGGAAAGGAAACGCCAAGCTGCAAATTCTTCTCCTGCAGATCTCGAGTCTGCAATCCAAAACAGCCGGTTGAAAAGAAAAACATTACAAAACAGTCCAGAAAGAGGCGTGGCTTCTTTGTTTCTCTTGTCTGTTATTACAGAAAGCTCCTGTCCCACTGCACCAACGGATGAAAAGAGGATGTAAAACGTTAAAAAAAAGCTTGCCATCCATTGGAAAACGCTATGCATCCGTTGTGTACTCATTGCATACGTGTTTCATATGCTCTATCCCTTGAGCATCCGTCCACTGAGATTTCATCCGCGCAAGAAGTTTTGAGCTACACAAAACTTTGTGAACAGATGAACTTTCAGCCATGTATGATGTAAATCCGCGACACATATGGGCAACAAATGTTCTATGTCCATTTATCATCCGTTAAATGTCCGCTGTATCCTCTCTGCATCCTCTGGGCATTCTCGCAACTCACATCCGCTGCAGCTGAAAACGGAAATAGGGAGGAAACGAAAGGTACACGGAATGTCTGTACATTGTTAGTAGCACGGAAATAGAAAGGATGCGTTTGCATCTGATATACATTCGCGCGGCATCTCCTTTCTTTCCTTTAGGCGTAGGTGAAGCATCCGCTTCATCCGCTATGCGTCTGCTTTGAAATTCTCCCCCGGAACCCCTTCAGAGGTGTCATCCGCTTCCATCCGCTAGGCTTCCTATGAACATCCATTTAACATCCCCGCTACATACTATCCACGTTCATTCTTTTCCGTTCTGTTTATGCAAATTTTCACCACTTTTTGGAGCAGATGACAACGGATGGAGCTACCCCTGAAATTTTGCTTGTCTGCTGTGTCCTTTATTTTGCGTCCGTCGGCGAGTGGGACCTAGCCTTTACTGTGTGCAAGCTTGGAGCACGATGCCTCTGATGTGTATTAATTTTTGGCATTTTATTTTACAGCTGTCCCTTAGTGTTGGCCTTGCACAACGTCACACGGACAACTAGCGCCAACTCTGAGTAAGGGCACAAAAACTACAAATACGATATCAACAGATGACAGAATTGGAGGATCAGATACTAGAGGTCTCTTTCTGCTGACCCAGCTGGTAACCTTGGTGCAAAGCTAAAATACAGGCAGCCCTCTAGTTATGATCACAACAGAGCCCAAAATTTATGTTGCTAAGAGAGACAGTTGTTAAGTGACATTTGTCCATTTTACAACATTTCTGACCGTTGTTAATCACCACAGTTGTTGAGTCACTGCAGTTGTTGAATTAAGGACACAGTTGTTAAGCAAAACTGGCTTCCACCTTAACTTTGCTCAAGTCCTGACAGGTCATTTAGAATGGAGTGGGATGGAATAGAATAGAATAGAATAGAATAGAATAGAATAGAATAGAATAGAATAGATATGGAATATAGAGTAGAATAGAATAGAATAGATATTGGAATATAGAGTAGAATAGAATAGAATAGATATTGGAATATAGAGTATAGTAGAATAGAATAGAATAGAATAGAATAGAATAGAATAGAATAAGGAATAGAACAGAACAGAATAGAATATGGAATGGAATGGAATGGAATAGAATAGAATAGAATAGAATAGAACAGAACAGAACAGAACAGAACAGAACAGAACAGAACAGAACAGAACAGAATAGAATAGAATAGAATAGATATTGGAATATAGAGTAGAATAGAATAGAATAGAATAGAATAGAATATGGAATAGAATAGAATATGGAACAGAACAGAATAGAATAGAACAGAATAGAATAGAATATGGAATAGAATAGAATAGAACAAGGAATAGAATAGAATAGAATAGAATAGAATAGAATAGAATAGAATAGAATAAGGAATAAGAATGGAATGGAATAGAATAGAAATTAGAATAGAATAGAATTATTGGAATGAAAAATAGAATAGAAATTAGAATAGAATTTAAATGGAATAGAATGAGATAGAACAGAACTTGGAAGGGACCTTGGAGGTCTTCTAGTCCAACCCCAAACCCTACACCACTAAATGGTCACCAACAAATGATTGTCCAGCCTCTTCTTAAAATCTTCCAGTGGTGGAGCATTCACGGCTTCTGGAGGAAACAGTTCCACTGATGAATTGTCAGGAAATTTCTCCTCAGTTCTAAGTTGCTTCTCTCCTTGATGAGTTTCCATCCGTTGCTTCTTCTCCTGCCTTCCAGTGCTTTGGAGCAGTGGTCACCAACCAGTGGGCCAGGGACCACTGGTGGTAAATGAGAAAATTTTGGTGGTTCGCAGAGAAATGTCACCCCCAAAGCACCCCCCAAGGCAATTAATCCAGGCTGTGTGGGAACACAAGGCTTGCATCACTTGCACTGTGAACAACACGAGGTAGTGAGGGGAGGGGGGAAAGGGCGCAGGAGGGAACTTGCCCCACTCGCCCCACGCATCTCACCTGGCCACCGAGCTACTTCTTTCCGCTTCTTCCTTCTTCTGCTTTTGACTGTATGCAAGGAAAGTAGCCAAAATCTTTCTTTCTCTCCCCCAAATTCTGTCAGAAATGAGTCTTTGGGACTCTGCAAGGCCTCCTGCACTAAGAGGCTGCGCCAGCAAAGACTCATTTCTGGTGGAGTTTGGGGCAGAGAAAGAAAGACTTCTGCTGCTTTCCTTGCATGAAGCCAAAAGTCTCTCTCTCTCTGTCCCTGAGAATGGAGCTGGAGACGGTAACCTGTGATCCCAAATAAAGAACAATCGATCGGTAGAAAAACGGGGTGGGAAATTTTCCTGCAGACTTTTTGGGGGATTTTCCCAGGGTCTCTGGTCCACAGAATTTAAAATTATGGGCTTGGTGGTCCCTGAAGTCCAAAAGGTTGGCGACCTCTGGGCTGGAAAATAGCTTGATTCCATTGTCTTTGGAGCAACCCCTCAGATATTGGAATGCTGCTGTCATGTCCCTCCTATTTAGTGACTATTCAAAGTTATAATGGCACTGAAAAAAGTTATTTATGACCCTTTTTCACACTTATGACCATTGCAGCATCCCCACAGTCACATGATCAAAATTCAGAGGTTTGGAAACTGACTTCTATTTATGACGTTTGCAGTGTCCTTGGGGGTCACGTGATGCCCTTTTGCGACCTTGGGGAAGCCGGATTCACTTAATGCTCATATGACTTCTATAACAATAAGCCTGTCCAGTTAACAAACACAAAATCAAAACTTCATATATATATATGTGTGTGTGTGTGTATGTGTGTATGAATATATTACATATATACATATACATACACACACACACACACACACATACAGTATATATGCAAGCTCAAAACACAGAAACAATTTCAGAACAGAAACAAGGTTAGATTTAAGAATCCATTTAGCCATTTCTGCTTCTCTTTGCTGTAGGGAGTTATTATTTACAGAAATGACTTGTACGCACTGTTGTATAAAAGCAAAAAGTTGTGGTTGTAATGTTATTATCTTCTACTGTGCTAAAGAGAGTGGGAAGTTAGTGTCTTTTTTCTTTCCTTTTCTCCCTTCACACTATCTATTTTTTTCTTCTCTCTCCCCCTCTTCTCAGTTTTCTTTTTTCTTTTTTCTTTTTTTGTATTTTATATTTTGAAAAACCAATAAAAATCATTAAAAAAAACCTGCTACTAATTTAACAACTGTAGTGATTCACTTAACAGCTGTGGCCAGAAAGTTCGTAAAATGGAGCAACCCTCCCCCCCCCTTAATGGCCATCTTGCTCAGAGACAGAAATGTTGGGCTCAGTTATGGTCGTAATTCTAGGAATACCTGTAGACTAAATAAAAAATATTTACTGAAAGCTAGGATTGTATTGCTGCAGTCTGAGAATAGTACAAAGACTAGTCACGATTTCTCATCTCAACCTAAATTGACCCAAAATATCCTTTTTTAAAAGCAAGAAACGCCCAGCTGTGAATTTTCTGCCACCTACGGTTTTCAAAAGCATGTTTATTTTCTGATGTCAGAATTTTTGTTCTTTTTAACAAAAAAAGGCCCTGTTTTGCCTTCAATGTTGCTAAGACTCCCCCGGGGATCTGCAATTGGGGAGGGAGGGAAAAGACCACAGACCCATTTTTTGATGTGAACATTTGTTCCATCTGGAAATTGCAAATGAGATGCTCCTTTCCGCTTTCAGCAAAACTGAGAGCAGGGTAGTTTATATTCCTAATAAAGGGGGAACATATAAAGGGGGAACATATTTCTAAAGAAATCAACGTGATCGGAATGATCAAAACAAATGTTCTTTCCTTAGCTACTATAACATTCCGTTGTGCTTTAATTAGGCTGGTTTATGATTTAATTAGTGCCTTTTCCCCCTACTGAATGCAGCGGTAAATTATATATATATTCAAATCCAGCATGCCAACCAGAGTTGGATGGTTTCCTTTTGTGTTCTCCTTTTTTTTAATGAAACAAAAAAGAGTTTAAAACTTATTATTTACTCATTTTATTATTCTGTTAATTTTATTTAGTGATTAATAGTTATTTCAAATAAACTATTATTTTAATAAATTTGTTTATTTATTATTTATTATGCATGATCTTGCTACGTCCTTCTCATTGTAGTAGAGAGACTCCTTGACTTATCAACCACTTGTTTAGTGACCAAACTTACAGTAGCATTGAAAAAAGTGACTTGTAACTAGTTTTCACATTTGGGACCGTTGCAGAATTCGCAAAATCAAAATGCACATGTTTGGCAACTGACTCATGCTTATGATGGTTGCAGTGTCCTGGGGTCACGTATTTCTCCTTTTGCGACCTCCTGACAAGCAAAGTCAATGTGAAAGCCAAATTCATTTAACAATTATTCTCCAAATTCTTCAAAAAAACTGAAGGTAGGACAAGAAATAATGGATGGAAACCAACCAAGGAGACAAGCATCCTGGAATTAAGGAGAAACTTCCTAACAGGGAGGACTATTTGCCAGGGGAACTGCTTGCCACCAGAAATTGTGGGTGCTTCATCACTGGAGGTTTTTAAGAAAAGACTGGACAGTCACTTACCTGAAATAGTATAGGTTCTCCTGTTTGGGCAGGGCCAGAGACTAGACTAGAAAATCTCCAAGCTTCCAGCTTCTATTCTATTCTATACTATATTACTAACTTAACAACTGCAGGGATTCACTTAACAATTGTAGCGAGAGACTGTAAAATGGGGCAAAACTCACTTCACAAATGTCTCACTTAGCAACAGAAATTTTGGTTGTAAGTCGAAGGCGACCTGAATTGCAAAAATATCATAGAATATTATAATTATAAACAGATAATCAATAATCAATGATTACCAATAGTAATAATAATAACATTATGTAATATTCATACAGGCCTGGGAATTCTGGGAGTCCAAGTCCATTCATGCTGGCTGGAGAATTCTGGGACTTGAAGTCCATTCATACAGACTTGGGAATTCTGGGAGTCAAAGTCCACCCTTATGAAAGCTGCCAAGCTTGAAAAGCACTATCTTTCAGGGGCTTAAATGCAATTTTGCAACCTGCCCGCCGTTTCCCAAGGATAAATATTTGCATTTTTCTGGACCGTGACGTCCTATTCCTTTTTTAAAAAAAAGTTATTTCCTGCAATCTCATTAAGAACGGACTCTGCCTTCATTAAGGATTTTATCTCTGCTCTCTGTAGCTCTTTATGCATCCAAAAGACTCTGGGTGTGAATGGCGGCCTTGATTCCAGAATAATCTGGAAGCTAAATAAACAGTTGCGCCTTTGCCCAGTGGTGCCACCGACCTAATTAAACCTTGGCAGGGCGAACACTATGCGCTCTTCATTAGCCGCTGGTTTTATATTTTTATAAAACAACCCCGGACGATTGAAAGCTTCTATTTATGAGCGGCGTTTGCAATGAGGTCAAAATTCTCCACAGTCACTAAATGTGGCTTTACGCTATGTTTCTCAGCACCTGGCCAGGAAAGTCGATGGGCGGGGTGGCGTTTTCTGAAATAAATTCCTCTTTCTGAAGATGCCTGTCAGAGGGTCTCTCCCAAGGGTTTGTTTTGGCGTTTAAATGTAGTTTTCCAGCAACAATTGCTCTCCCTCACTCCCCGGGAGGGAGTGTGTAGCTGTTTTACTTGACTGTTAGGCAATTGGATAACCAAACCTTGGAGAGATTTTTAGCTTATTCTATTCTATTTTTTCAATTTATCCAGGTAGATGAAGAGTAGATTTTCTTTAAGATCTCCAATTTTATTTGAAGACAGTAGGAACTGAACAGAGAGTATTTGTTACAAACTTGTATTACATTATCACCTCCCTTCTCTTCCTCTTCCTTCTTTCCTCTCTCTCCCCCTCTTTCCTCCTTTTACTTCCTTACTCTCATCTTTTACTTCCTTCCTCCCACTTTCTTCCTTCTCTCCCTGCCCTTCCTTCTTCCTTCTTCTACCTTCCCTACCCCTTCCTTCCCTTCCCCTCCCTTCCTCCCTTCCCTTCTCACCCTTTCCTTCACTCCCCTCCCTTCCCTTTGCTTCCAACATGCAGGTAAGTGACCACTGCAGGGTGACAGAGGGAGCAAGGCAGTGGTGGGATTCAATTTTTTTTTACTAACGGTTCTGTGGGTGTGGCTTGGTGGGTGTGGCATGGCTGGTTGGTGTGGCAGTGAAGGAATACTGCAAAATCCCCATTCCTTCCCCACTCCAGAGGAAGGTTACTGCAAAATCCCCATTCCCTCCCCACCCCACTAGCCTGCTTTCTAGCTCTGTTCTCCTATGCATGGCAACCAAAGAAGACTCAGCCAATCAGCTGGGACTCAGGAGGCAGAGAATAGATGGGGGCAAGGCCAGTCAGAGGTGGTATTTGGCGGTTCTCCAAACTGTTCAAAATTTTCACTACTGGTTCTCCAGAACGGTTTAGAACCTGCTGAATACAACATCTAGAGCAAGGTATTGCTAGACTGCCTGGGAAACTGTCATTGAAAGTGAAGATCAAGTGATTACAACAGCAGCAGGCAATTGGCCTGAACCAGCTACAATTTTTCCAAATTCATTAGTTCAGGAGTCTTGGGTCCTGGATCTTGAAAGCTTTTTCTAAGTTGGTTCATTTGAAGTACATTGGTTCAAATCATTTTGCTGCATGATCAGGGTTGGGATTCTGCCACTTCGCACCTATTCACTGGAACTGGTTGTTAACACTCTAAGCAGTTCGGAGAACCAGTTGTTAGAAGAAATTCCTGCCTAATCCTGCAAGGAAGGCAGGAAGGAAACATTCTGGTGTTGCTTACAGAAACTTCATCTCCGTTAACCCTCATTACGTTCTTGGCAGGACGAGACTTCCTGTCTCTGGAACTTCTCTGGAGTTTTTCTCCTCTCCTTTGCTGGTACTTTGCTTGTGTGGAGTGACCATTCAAAGTTACAATGACACTGAAAAAAGTGACTTATGGTCATTTTTCACACTTACAACTCTTGCAGCATCCCCACAGTCACGAGAGGCCAGGCAAGGAGATGGGTGCCTCGATGTGAGTGATGTTGAGTTGGCCGCACCCAGCCAATAACATGACCACCAAGCCACGCCCACCAACTTAGCCATGACCACAGAACCGGTTGTTAAAAAAAATTCAATTCCACCCCTGTGTATGATGCACCATTTTCCCCAGTTAAATCTCATGAGAACAAGAGTTTTAAAAGTATCTAGATATAAACATTTCTACTAAAAACTATATTATGTACAAATTATAATGTAAGGCATGCATGATATAAAAATCATTTTTCATTGCTTTCCTTTCCCTCGGCTGCAATTCTATTTGGATGAAAAGTGATTTTTCACCACTTTAAATATATAAATGCAGTGGCCCCCTTTGAATGAAACGTGGCATTGAGGCTATTTTAAATAGCCAATTCCTTAACCTGCAGTTCCCAGTCTGAAAGGCACCAGGTTATAAATCGCTAAATGTAAATAACGACACCATGATCTCAGCTTGGAAAAAAGAAGAAGCTGCCAACTTTAAAAATTGATGTTACTTCCCAATGATCAGTTTTGAGATTCTGGACCTTGAACCTTTCAAGCAACTGAAGCAAACTTCAAATCTAGTCCTTGCACTGAGTTTTTTATTTTTATTTTCCAATATCTGCCTGGAAGCTTCAAAATTTGATTTTTAAATCAAATAGAAAGCTGCTTGTCCTTCTTTCCAGGAAAAATATAATATATATATATATTTTTAATCTATTGGATAATAGGAATTATCCTTGGTGAGGTTCAAGATGGAAAGCTTGAGCACGGGGTTGGACTAGATGACCTCCAAGGTCCCTTCCAATTCTGTTATTCTTTTAGAATAGAATAGAATACTTTATTGGCCAAGTGTGACTTTAAATCAAAGCTTGGTTGGACAAACCAGAGCTTGCTCCAAATAAAACTGTAAAGGAACTCAACTCATGTAGGTCATCTATTTTGGCCTCTTTGTAGTGATGTCCTCATTCCTTGTTTTCATTTTGTTCCAAGCAGGCCAAAGAGATTTGACTGAGTTTGAGCCTTCTTCTCACACTGATCCTTCCCACAAACCACAATTGATGATCACAAGCTGGCTGGGTGACTAAGCTGGGGAGAAATGACCCAACATTAGCCAAGGGACTTCCATGAATCTTTCATGTTCCTCCTCTCAACTAAAGAGAAGAGAAAAAGATTAAATGAACCAGTTGCTCTCTTGGAATCAAAGGCTTTTAATGGGGAAAGGGATCTAAGAGAGCAGTTAGTATAATCGTTCTCAAAATTGGAACCTTGAAGAGGTGTGGAGGGTGATTCCCAGAATTCCCCAGTCAACATGGTTTCATATGGGTAGCCTCCAATTCCAGACTGCATGTTTTAAGATGGGTGGACCTCAATGGACTTCAGCTTCCAAAACTCCCTGACCAGCATGCTCAAACTTCAACTCCCAGAACTGGTCTTGCTGGCTAGGTAATAAAAAGCAGTTGAAATCCACACAACTTAAAGCATGCCGGCTAGGAAATTCTGGGGACTGAAGTCTATACATGCTAGTTCAGGAATTTTGAGAGCTGAAGTCTACTTATCTTAAAGCATAAATAAAAAATATAAAAATAAAAAAAATTAACATTATAAATAAATAAATAAATAAATGATAATATAAAACTAAAATAAAAATAAAGAATATTAATGTAAATAAAAATAAACAAATAAAAAATAATAAAGTAAATATCTATCTATCTATCACCTATCTCTGTATATACATATATATATATGTACTGCTCAGCTTCCTTCGGGTATTATCCCACGTCATTGTAGTTGTGCTTTTAAAGTTGTAGCAACGTTTCAGCAGAATCTCATCTGCCATCATCAGGCTTCTGTATTGAGTTTGTATATATATATATATACATATATATATTTGTTTTTTTAAGTTTTCGCGGGTACTTACATGTGTGCTGTTCAGCTTCCTTCGGGTATTATCCCACGTCATTGTAGTGCTTTTAAAGTTGTAGCAATGTTTCAGCAGAATTCAGCAGAAAAAAAACATATATATATATATATATACGTATGTATATATCACTCACACATCTTCAGAAAATCTCCACAACCATAAAGCCTACAAACTTGAAATTAGGCCCAGATGTTCCCCTTGGCTTCTAGGTGCTCACTAAGAAAGGATTTTTTGAAATGACTACCAGAGCATTAGCATTTCATTAGTATTTCTTATACAGCAATTAACACGCTCTGATGCTAAGGAGTTCTACTCCCCATCCCCACCTGAAAATAAATCTGTTTCAATTGCCAGTTGCCTCGCATTCCATTATTTTAGCAACTCCACTCAGGTGACCTGAGGACACAAACAAACCTCCAAGTTGCCTCAAACTAGAAGAGGAAGCTACTTTGCCATCAAAGGTTGTAGTATTTTTGATACACCATTCAGTCAGAGCTGAAGAAGTTCCTCGGATGAGAAGCAAAACATCTTCAACGAAAAACCAGAAAGTCCAGTTGTCTCTGAAAAAAAACATATATGGAGCAACAGTTAGAGGATTGTATTTTATAACACTTTTGCTGAATAGATAGATAGGGAGAGAGAGAGAGAAAGAGAGAGAGAGGTGGGTCTTCAGCAGGTTCTGACCAGTTCTGGAGAACTGGTAGTGGACATTGTGAGTAGTTGGGAGAATCGGCCAATACTGTAGAAGCGTGGGAAATCAGGAGACAGGAGACCAGCGTAACTTCAGCTCTTTATTCAAGGTGTAGATCTGTGTAGCCTCTATAAGAAGCAGCTCTTCTTATAGAGCTAGCCGGCAGCTCTTACCCAATGACAGCTTTCTGAATCTCCCGCGATCGGTTCGTCCAATCACGGGAGATTCCTTACTAACCAATCATCGTTGTGCGTCTCGGCCAATCACAGTGTAGTTCGTTTCAGCCAATCAGGTTAGGGTATTACAAGAATGTTAATATGTAACACCCCTCCCCTCTTGGTATGGTCCATTCTACGTGACATAGTCATGTAGGTAGGCAGGGCTTTTTACTCGCATACTTGACTTGCGCAGTTCAGTTGCTGCGTGGTCTTCAGCCAGTTCAGAAGGGATCTTCGTTGCTCCCGCTCTTCTCCATGGAACCGCCTGGAAGGGTGAGTCAGGCCTTTCGCTGCAACTCCCACCCGATCTACTGGGTTCGGTCGAGTTGTCGGCTTCTTTGTTCCCGGCCGGTCTTTCTGGGCTGGTTGAGCTGACTTGACCGTTCCTTCCAGGTGATGTTCCGAGTGGGTCGTCTTCCTCTGGTACCCTTTGGCTGCCTTCATTTTCCGGTGAGTATTGTTGGTTTCTTCTTTTATTTAGCGGTGTTTGAATTTCTGGTTTGGTTTGCGTTAGTTGGGCCCGTTCGGTTTGTCATTGTCTTATAGTCGTATTTTCTCTTTCTTTTTGATGATTATTTGGGTTCCTCCCCCCCCCTAGTTTTTTTATTGGAGTCTGTTTGCGAGTTTTGTGGGTTTTTGGTGCTGTTTAAAATTATTCTTGATCGTATTTGGTCAACATGCCGTTTCCAGTTTCTTCCGTCCTCATTTTCCAGCCGGTATGACCAGGGGCCTGTTACTTGGGTTATCATAGCGGGTACCCATAGTGGGTCCCCTGAAATTTTTTTAGCGTAGATCGTGTCTCCCGGACTAAATGCCCAGTACCGGCTGGATGAGTATGGTGGTTTTTCTGGACTGTAAGTCGGGTGAAGTCTGTCTAGATGGGATCGGAGTTTTCTTCCCATCAGAAGTTCTGCCGGGCTTTTATTGGTTTTGGCACTTGGTGTTATGTGCTGTATTGTTAATAGTTTATTTATTTTGTTGTGTATGTTACCAGTGTCCATCTTTTCTAAAGCGTCTTTGGTGTATCTGACCATTTGTTCCGCCCGCCCGTTCGCCGCCGGATGAACGGGCGCTGTCAATGCATGTCAGATTCCCCATTCTGCAAGGAATTGCTCGAATGCCAATGCCATAAATTGTGGCCCGTTGTCAGGTACTATCAAGTCAGGTAGGCTGTGGGTAGCGAAAAGTCTGTTTAGTTGTTTTGTAACTGCCTCCATCGTGGTAGATCGCATTAGGCTTACCTCCAACCAGTTGGAATAAGCGTCTACTGCGATCAAGAAAGTGTGCCCTTTTGTGGGTCCTGCAAAGTCTATATGGATCCTCGACCATGGTCCCCTTGGTGTTTCCCACTGGAGGGTTGGTGCTTCGGGCGGGTTTGGTCCGGATTGCTGACATTTGTCACATGTAGCCACCCAGGTTTCAATGGTTCTGTCTATCTCTGGCCACCATATGTAGCTTCTGGCTAGGGATTTCATTTTCACAATGCCTGGTTGTCCCTCATTTTTTTTTGTAAGCTGTCTGGAACTACCACTCTATCGCCCCATAGTATACATCCCTTTTGGGAGGTTAATTCAGTTTGCCGGTTTCAGAAGGGTTTAAACTGGTCACTGCTTTCTGTTTCCGGCCACCCTTTTACCACTCAGTTCAAAACTTGTGCCAGTTTGCTGTCTTTGCTCGTCTCTCTCGCAATGTCTGATGCGGTTGTTGGTAGGTTGGGCAATGACTCTATTTGCAGGGTGGATGTGGTGGGTTCAGGGTCATCTTCGTAATCTGTTAAGGGGCAACGGCTTAGTGCGTCGGCATGCAATATGCATTTCCCTGGGTGATGTATTAGTTGGTAGGTATAGGCGGCAAGGAACTCAGACCACCTTGTCATCCGGGGAGACAGTATGTTGGGGGTGGCCTTGTTTTCCGCCAGGATCCCCAGTAGTGGTTTATGGTCGGTGATGAGGGTGAAGTCCCTACCATATAAGTACTCGTGAAACCGCTTCATACCAGTAACCGTTGCAAATGCCTCCTTGTGGAGCTGGCTATAATTTCTTTCTGCCTTTGATAGTGTTTTCGAGAAGTAAGCAATCGGTGCTTCTCTCCCATCTGGCAGGGTATGGCTTAGTATAGCTCCAATGCCGAATGGAGCGGCATTGCAGGTTACCGTTAGTGGTAGGGTCTTGCTGTACTGGATGAGGACTGATTGTGATGTGAGGAGGTCTTTTATGTTCCGGAAGGCAGCCTCTTCCCGCTTGCCCCAGGACCAAATGGATGTCTTGTCGAGCAACCTATGCAGAGGTTCCGCTGTTGTTGCCTTCTGTGGCAAAAAGACAGTGTAGAAATTGATTAGTCCCAGAAAGGCTTGTAATTCTGCCTTATTCTGAGGTCTCAGGGCTTCCTTTATTGCTTTTATTTTTTTGTGGGTAGGGTGGATTCCATCTTTGTCCACCAGATATCCCAGGAACTCAACCTTTTCAGTGCATAACTGGCACTTTTCTTTTTTAACTTTAAAGCCCATGTCACACTGCACCAACGGATGGAAAGAGGATGTAAAATGGACAAAAAAGCTTGCCATCCGTTGGTTAACGCGATGCTTCCATTTTGTACTCACTGCATCCGTTTTTCTTCCTCTCTATCCGTCCAGCATCCGTCTATTGAGGTTCCATCCGCTCAAAAGGTTTTGAGCTGCACAAAACTTTTTGAGCAGAAAATGTATCCAACGCATCGGTTCTGCATCCGCTACGCATACGGGGAACATCCGTTCTACATCCGTCGTCATCCGTTGCGCATCCGCTATATCCGCTAGGCATCCGCTGTGCATCCGCGCAACTCAAATCCGCTACAGCGGTAAACGGACACAGGGAGGAAGTGAAACGGATGTGGAACGGACACGCAGCGTTATTAGCACAGACGGAGAAAGGATGAAAACGGATGCAGCTCGCATACAAAGCATTTAAAATGGAAAAAATGTTCGCAGAGGGGACCTATCTCGGATATTAAGGATGTCTAGAGGATGCCTAGAGGATGCAAAAGGACACATAGGGGAAAACCTATATTGCGTATAAAAAGGGGGAGCAACTCACCTGGATCTCACTTTCAGTCCAGCAGCCCTGCTGTGCAGACCTCTGCAGCCTTCATCTGGCTCTTCCTCTTCCACAGCATCCAGTCATGTCCACCATGGATCGTAACACAGTCCTTTTGGTAGCCACCATCATTCTGCAACAGTGCGAAGCCATCTACAGGCTCTTTCAACTCTACTACGGAAAGAAAAGGAGGCAGCCAAGAAGCGTCTGGGTCGAAGATGGATCGGGAGAAGATCAGAGTTCGGACTGTACAACAAGCTGATGGTGGAGCTGAGGAACGAAGACCCTCGTGCATTTCAGAACTTCATGAGGATACCTCCAGCCATGTTTGACGAAGTTGTGCAGTGGCTGACACCCAGGTTGACCAAGGCAAACACCAACCTCCGGCCCAGCCTGGACCCTGGGCTCAAGGTGGCACTCACTCTGTGCCACCTGGCCTCAGGGACCACCTACAGGAGCATGCAGTATGGCTGGAGGGTGCCACACAACACCATCAGCATTGTGGTCAGAGAAGTGGTGCAGGCCATCATCGAAGAATACCTGGAGGCGCTCCTCCAGTGCCCCTCCACAGAAGAAGGATGGAAGAAAGTTGCAGAGCAGTGGTATCAGAGGTGGAACTTCCCACACACCGTTGGAGCCATAGATGGGAAGCACGTGGCCTGCAAAGCGCCAGCCAAGTCGGGGTCCACTTATTTCAACTACAAGGGCTTCTTCAGCATCGTCCTCTTCACCATGGTCGATGCTGACTACAAGTTCATGTACATCGATGCTTCAGGCAACGGGTCAGCTTCAGATGCCCAGGTATACAACACCAGTCACCTCATGGGGGATGATGCCTTCTCCCTCAGAACCTACCTCATGAAGCCCTACACCTCCAGATGCCTCACCCGTGAAGAGAGGATCTTCAACTACAGGATGTCCAGGGCAAGGCGGGTGGTGGAGAACGCCTTTGGCATCCTGGCCAACAGGTTCCAGGTACTTCTCACCACCATGCAGCATCGCCCAGAGACTGTGAGGAGGATCGTGGAAGCTTGCTGCATCCTGCACAATCTCATGCGCACCCGCTACCCAGTGTTGCAGAACAGGCTTGTGGACCTCCAACAAGGCAATGGGGACATGGAGCCTGGGGAATGGAGGCAAGGGCGAAACCTGATAGACACTGAGGATGTGCAAGGCCTCAACAGAGTTTCATATGAAGGGAAGAAGCAGCGCAAGCTCCTGAAACATTGGTGCAACTCCCCAGCTGGAGCAGTGGAGTGGCAAGACAGGATGATAGATGCTTAATGGATGCTTCCTTCAGCCTGTCTCATCACACTGATTAGATTGTGCCATGTATGTTGGGTGGGCCTACAATGAACAGGGCATTCAATAAAGATTTGTGTTTATGTTGACATGTGTGGATCAATGATTACATTAGTACTGATAATGGAGGGCCATAGATGTGGCACCTGGGAGGGTGGACCATACAGTCCCACTATGCTTGCACTGGAGGTTTATCTATCCCCACAGCTATCTCAACCCATCCCACAGCTATCTTAACCCATCCCACAGGTATCCTAACCCATCCCACAGGTATCCTAACCCATCCCACAGGTATCCCTGCCCGTCCCACTGCTATCTCAACTCATCCCACAGCTATCTTAACCCATCCCAAAGGTATCCCTGCCCATCCCACAGCTATTACCCATCCCAAAGGTATCCCTGCCCACCCCACTCCTATCCTTACCCATCCCACAAGCATGCAAATCAGGAGACAGGAGACCAGCGTAACTTCAGCTCTTTATTTAAGGTATTATTTAAAGTGTAGATCTATGTAGCCTTTAGCGAGCCGCGGCAGCTCTTCTTATAGACCTAGACAGCGGCTCTTACCCAATGACAGCTTTCTGAATCTCCCGTGATCAGTTTGTCCAATCACGGGAGATTCCTTACTAACCAATTACCATCGTGCGTCTCGGCCAATCACAGTGTAGTTCGTTTCAGCCAATCAGGTTAGGGTATTACAAGAATGTTAATATGTAACAAATACCTCCTCTGACTGGAGATTTTGCAGTATCCTTCCCCTGCCATACCTACCAAGCCATGCCCACAGAACCGGGAGTAAAAAAATTTGAATCCCACCACTGGATGGATGGATGGATGGATGGATGGATGGATGGATGGAAACGAATGGAAAGGAGAAAGGGAAGGAAAGGAGGAAGGGAAGGGAAAGGAGGAAAGAAGGAAAAGAAAGAAAGGGAAAGGAGGAAAGGAGGAAGAGAAGGGAAAGGAAAGGAAACCCTTATTTGTTTCAGTCATCAACCACCACTGAGCAAAGAGTTAGTGAACCAAATTTCTCCTGCATAGCCCGATCACATGGATTTGTTTGAAGCACAGGTATACAGCTAGTAATATTAAAATACATAAAATAAAAATAAAACAATAAAGTAAAAAAAAGATAAAAATAATGATGTAAATAATAAAAATAAATAAATAAATGAATAATAATAATGTACAAAAATCAAATTAAATATAAAATAAAATTATAAAATAAAATAAAAATATCTCCACCCAGGCTGAGCCCGAAACCAACTCTGACCCTTTTTCAGTGGGAGTTGAACTCCAGGTAAGGTAAGCCAGGTGGAATTATTAAACAGGCAGAAAAACCTCACAACACCAGCTCTCCAGTCCGCAGGAGGAGAGAAGCTTACTAGGACCGAAATAGCCTCATTTTTGTGTGTATGTGTTTTTTTTTTTAACCTTCTCCCACGGATCCAGCTGTGCAAACATCTGGGAGTCCTTGGGGAGGTTTAGGCAAGTGAAAAAAAACTGGGGGCTTGGGGCGAGACAAGGCAAAACATTTCTTTTCAGGTAAACTTTCCCCCCCTCAGCCGCCCATTGTGGCTTTTAAACCCAAACACCAATTTCTCAAAATAAAACCTCCGTGGTTATTGAGAGATGCCCAATTAATCTTGGTTTGAATTTCCACCTCAGGCATGGAAAAATTACCTCCAGCCAGGGGATCTTATTTGAAACTATCCAACATAAAAAACAAATTATTGGGTGGGTTTGGAAAGCAGAGTCCGGGGGCACCTACAGCTGGAGGTTTGTCTTCAACTATTCACATTCCGCGTGAATAATTATTATTGGTAATTAAAAATAATCAAAAATCAAATACTACCAATAAATGTGATCATAATATTATTGTGTAAGTATTATATACTATTATTAACATAATAATTTATAATCCTTATTTATTACATTACTATAAATTATGTTTAAATAGTAATATTAAAATTTATACATATTATATAATATAAAATATCTTATTATACATACAGGTGGTCCTCTACAATTGAGCCCAAGATTTATGTAGTTAAGTGAGCCATTTGTTAGGTGAGTTTTGCCCAATTTTACGACCTTTTTTTGACACAGTTGTTAAGAGAATCATTGCAGTTAATTTAGTAACACGGTCATTAAGCGGATCTGGCTTCCCCACTGACTTTGCGTATCAAACGGCTGCAAAAGGGGAACCATGTGGAGACCCTGAGACACTGTGACCATCGTAAATATGAGTCAGTTGCCAAGTGCCTGAATTTCAACCCCTGTCACACTGCACCAACGGATGCAAAGAGGATGTAAAACGGACAAAAAGCTTGCCATCCATTGGTTAACGTGATGTACTCACTGCCTCCGTTTTGCTTCCTCTCTATCCGTGCAGCATCTGTTTATTGATGTTTCATCCGCTCAGAAAGTTTTGAGCTGCTCAAAACTTTTGCGCGGAAAATGTATCCAATTCATCCGTTCTGCATCCGCTACGTATCCGTTCTGCATCCGTTACGCATCCGCAATATCCGCTAGGCATCCGTTACGCATCCGCGCAACTCACATCCGCTCGGACGCAGGGAGGAAGCGGAACGGACGCGGAATGAATGCAGAACGGATGCAGAATGGATGCAGCACGGAAACAAAGCGTTTAAAACAGAAAAAATGTTCGCAGAGGGGACCTATCTCGGATATTAAGGATGTCTAGAGGATGCCTAGAGGATGCCTAGAGGATGCAAAGGGACACCTATACTGCCTATAAAAAGGGGGAGCAACTCGTCTGCATCTCACTTTCAGAACAGCAGCCTAGCTGTGCAGACCTCTGCAGCCTTCATCTGACTCTTGCTCTTCCACAGCATCCAGTCATGTCCACCGTGGATCGTAACAAAGTCCTTTTGGCAGCCACCATCCTTCTGCAACAGTGCGAAGCCATCTACAGGCTCTGTGAACTCTACTACGGGAAGAAAAAGAGGCGGCCAAGAAGCGTCTGGGTACGAAGATGGATCGCCAGAAGAGCAGAGTACGGACTGTACAACAAGCTGATGGTGGAGCTCAGGAACGAAGACACTCGGGCATTCCAGAACTTCATGAGGATGCCTCCAGCCATGTTTGATGAAGTTGTGCAGCGGCTGACACCCAGGTTGACCAAGGCAAACACCAACTTCCGGCCCAGCCTGGAACCTGGGCTCAAGGTGGCACTCACTCTGTGCCACCTGGCCTCAGGGACCCCCTACAGGAGCATGCAGTACGGCTGGAGGGTGCCACCCAACACTATCAGCATTGTGGTCAGAGAAGTGGTGCAGGCCATCATCGAAGAATACCTGGAGGAGCTGCTCCAGTGCTCCTCCACTGAAGAAGGATGGAAGAAAGTTGCAGAGCAGTGGTATCAGAGGTGGAACTTCCCATACACCGTTGGAGCCATAGATGGGAAGCACGTGGCCTGCAAAGCACCACCCAAGTCGGGTCCACTTATTTCAACTACAAGGGCTTCTTCAGCATCATCCTCTTTGCCATGGTCGATGCTGACTACAAGTTCATGTACAACGATGCTTCAGGCAGCGGCTCATGTTCAGATGCCCAGGTATACAACGCCAGTGACCTCAAGGAGGGGCTGGAACACAACCTCATAGTGGGCTTCCCAGATCCAGACCCCCTGCCCAACCTCACGCAAGATGTGCCCTATTTCATCGTGGGGGGTGACGCCTTCTCCCTCAGAACCTACCTCATGAAGCCCTACACTTCCAGATGCCTCACCCGTGAAGAGAGGATCTTCAACTACAGGATGTCCAGGGCAAGGCGGGTGGTGGAGAACACCTTTGGCATCCTGGCCAACAGGTTCCAGGTACTTCTCACCACCATGCAGCATTGCCCAGAGACCGTGAGGAGGATCATGGAAGCTTGCTGCATCCTGCACAATCTCATGCGCACCTGCTACCCAGTGTTGCAGAACAGGCTTGTGGACCTCCAACAAGGCAATGGGGACAGGGAGCCTGGGGAATGGAGGCAAGGGCAAAACCTGATAGACACTGAGAATGTGCAAGGCCCCAACAGAGCCTCACATGAAGGGAAGAAGCAGCGCAACCTCCTGAGACACTGGTGCAACTCCCCAGCTGGAGCAATGGAGTGGCAAGACAGGATGATAGATGATTAATGGGTGCTTCCTTCAGCCTGTCTCATCACACGGATGAGATTGGGCCATGTATGTTGGGTGGGCCTACAATGATCAGAGCATTTAATAAAGAGTTGTGCTTATGTTGACATGTGTGGATGATTATTACATTGTTATTGATAATAAAGGGCCATAGGTGTGGCACCTGGGAGGGTGAACCATACAGTCCCACTATGCTTGCACTGGGGGTTTATCTATCCCACAGCTATTACCCATCCCAAAGGTATCCCTGCCCATCCCACTGCTATCTTAACCCATCCCACAAGCATGCAAAGGCTTAAACCAATTCTAAAAGTTTCCACCAAGACTTTATTAAAAAAAAGAAATGAAGCAAGTGTGTGAATCAAAGATAAACTTTATTGAACAACAAGCTGTAAAAGGAAAAAGACCCAAGCCAAGTGTCCAAATAAAGTCCACACCCAGTCTCTGGCAGTCTTCACAGTCACTCGGAGGTGTGCCCAGTCTCAGGGGTGAAGGGTCCAGGTGCTGTGGAGGTGGTTGCTGCTGCAGTGCTGGTCTGAAGCCCCACTGGGGTGCCTGGCCCCGAGAGGACAACAGGTGACGGTGTGTTGAGAAAGGTCTCGGGTAGCTGGCTCAGACCCATGATGCTGAGAGGTCCTTCCTCCATGCCATGGGGTGTCAGCCCCAGTACTGACGAGAGATGTACTGAGGCCGGGCTTGGCTGTGGGGTGGAGGAAGGAGTAGTGTAGTGGGGCTGCCTGCTCTGCAGCTGGGTGAGGACTGGCATGGGTGGCATCGTTGCCATCGGTGGCATCATTGGCGTGGGTGGCATCGGTGGCATCAGTGGAACCAGTGGCAACGGTATCGCCCGATGACTCTGTGCCTGGACTGGGAAGGGCTGCTGCCTGTGCTGCTGGACCTCCTGGTAGCCATAGCCCTGGTAGGTGAGGGGCTGTGGGAAGCCTTGGAATGGGAGGGACATCACCTGGGGTGGAGGAGCAGACCTGGGCTGGGTGGGAGCAGGTTTCTCTGGATCTGGAGGGTTGTGAAGCAGCTCGGTGATCTGGTCCTTCACCACCTGGTACTGGGCTTCCTCCATGTTCCTGAGGGTCTGGTTGACATAGGTGAGGAAGGGCTTGCGGTTGGAGGATGAGGAGTCGGTGTGGACCAGCTGAGAGAGGAGATCTATGCTGGTGCGGATGGTTTCCCTGATCTCCAGCAGGACAGTGTGGCTCTGCCCCTCCTGCTGTCTGGCTCTCTGCCTTTCTGTGGAGGTGGAGCTGGGGTGTGTGGATGCGGCTACGACTGTGGTGAACTCGATGCCTCCTTTCTCCCACCGCACCAGGGAGTCCTCCACGCACTCCACCACGGTTACAACACCTGTCCGCAGGTTCTCCGCCGTGGCACGCTCCACAGAAACCTGCATGGAGACAGGGACTGACTCTCGGCCGGAAGAGGACTGGGTCTCAGCAGGCTGCCGGAGAGAGAGGGTTGTGAGAGGGGCTGCTGGTGCTCCTTGGTGGCGGATCTCACCTTCCAGGAAGCTGCACCTGGCCATGACGTAGGTCTCTCTGTCCCTCAGCTTAACCGTGGCCTGGCCAGATTTCTTGAGGTGCAGCTTCTCGTACCAGGTGTGCATATGTTTCCACCAGCCAAGGAGCACCTCTGAAGTGTAACCCATACTCTCCGCCCTCTCTCTCCAAGCAGCCTGCTTCCTTTTGGTGTCCCTGTACAGCCGGTGTCCCTTCTGCCACAGATAATCATTCTCTCTCAGCCACTCCAGCACCTCATCCTCGTGTTCCTCCTCAATGAAGTATTGCCTCCTCTCCCGTTGTCGCATACGCCTCTTCCTCCCTTTGGCAGGACCAGATGGGCCGTCATCACACCACCAGCAGCAGCAGCACCAGAAGGATCATCATCATCATCATCATCATCATCATCATCATCACCAGCAGGATCATAATAATAATAATAATAATCATCATCATCAGCAGCAGCAGCAGGATCATCATCATCAGCAGCAGCACCAGCAGCACCAGCAGCAGCAGCACCAGCAGCACCAGCAGCACCAGGAGCACGAGCAGGACCAGGAGAACGAGCAGAACGAGCAGGACGAGCAGGACGAGCAAGACCAGGAGCACGAGCAGTATGAGTAGAACGAGCAAGTCCAGGAGCACGAGCAGGACCAGCAGGACTAGCAGAACCAGCAGGACCAGGAGCAGCTTCAACAGAGTACGCAGTAGCAGAAGCACCACTGCCAGGAGCAGCTTCAGCAGAAGCTCCAGCACCAGAAGAGCGAGCCTGAGCAGCAGAAGCCCCAGCAGAAGCAGAGTCAGGGACAGGGGGCGGGAGGGTGGCCCTGTCCCTCTTGGCAGGGATGGCGGCAGGTTGTTGAGGCTTTCGCTTCTTCCCCATGGTTGTGGGGTTGCTGGCTGGCAGGGAGGCTGGCAGGGAGGCTGGCAGGCACCAAGGCTGGCAGGAAGGCTGGCAGAAAGCCTGGCAGGAAGGCTGGCAGGAAGGCTGGCAGGAAGGCTGGCAGGAAGGCAGGCAGGCAGGCAGGCACCCAGGCTGGCAGGCAGACTGGCTGGCAGGGAGGCTGGCCAGGAGGCTTGGAGGCAGGCTGGCAGCAAGGCAGGGCAGGCAAGGACTCAATGTATCCGGCAGCAGGTCTTTCCTCCGAATGCTGGCCACATGCGAGCTGCTTCCCTTTATATCCACGTGGGTTATGCAATGCATCCCCCCTGCATGCGCAATTAACACAAGGCATCCGCTAGGCTTCCGCTGTGCATCCGTTAGGCTTCCGCTGTGCATCCGCTTCATCTGCTGTGCATCCGCTGAGCATCCGCTTCATCCGTTCCACGTCCGCTCTGCATCCGCTCTTTCCATTCCGTGTCTGCTTTGCTGAGCCCCCCCGGAAGCCTAGCGGATGTGCCATCCGCTCTCATCCGTTTCCATCCGCTCTCATCCGTTTCCATCCTCTGGGCTTCCATTCCGCATCCACTTTCCATCCACCCTGCGTCCTCCCCCCGTCCGTGTTATCCGCTCCGGTTGTGCAAATTTTTGCCCCTTTTGAGAGCGGATAACAATGGATGGAACATTTTGCTTGTCCGTTGTGTCCGTTTTGCATCCATTGTGCAGTGTGACACGGCCTTTAGATCCCGTAACTGTCAGGATGTTGCAATGGTTGTAAGTGTGAAAAACAGTCATGTCTTTTTTTTTAGTGATGTCATTGAATGGTCACTAAGTGAACTGTTGTAAGTTGAGAACTACCTGTATATTATATAATATTCACACAAGTAGTTTTCAAATTATGACCAGAACTGAGCCCAAAATTTTCATTGCTAAGTGTGACAGTTGCTAAGTGAGTTTTGCCTCATCTTACAACCTTTCTTGCCACGGTTGCTAAGTGAGTCATTGCAGCTGCTAGTTTAGTACATGGTTATTAAGCAAATTCAGCTTCCCCTATTTGACTTGGCTTGTTGGATGGTCGCAAAAGGGGAGTCACGTGACCCTGGGGCATGGCGACCGTTGTGAATATGAATCAGTTGCCAAGCATCCGAATTTGGATCCCATAACTGGGAGGATGTTGCAATGGTCATAATTGTGAAAAACAGTCATAAGTCACTTTTTTGCAAAATCCAAGTTTTTAACAGTTGCTTAAAAATTACTTTAAAAACGAATGCACCAAAAAAAAAAAAAAAAAAACCAACCCAAGCTCAAAAACTGGTTTTAAAAAAGCCTGGACTCGATATTTTAAGCCCATGTCACACTACACCAATGGATGGAAAGAGGATGTAAAATGGAGAAAAACGCTTGCGATCTGTTGGTTAATGCGATGCATCCGTTCTGTACTCACTGCATGCGTGATTCATATGTTCTATCCGTCCAGCATCCATCTACTGAGATTTCATCCGCTCAAAAAGTTTTGAGCTGCACAAAACTTTTTGAGCGGATGAACTTTCCGCCGCGTCCGTTCTACATCCACGACACATACGGGGACCAAACGTTCTACGTCCGTCGTCATCCATTACATGTCTGCTGTATCCGCTCGGCATCAGCTGCGCATCCGCACAACTCGC
Organism: Laticauda colubrina; assembly: GCA_015471245.1. Taxonomy (NCBI): domain Eukaryota; kingdom Metazoa; phylum Chordata; class Lepidosauria; order Squamata; family Elapidae; genus Laticauda; species Laticauda colubrina. The sequence goes on along the minus strand of BLBF01000048.1, from coordinate 14,778,992 downwards.
ATCTGCTCCAGCGGAAAACAGAAAGAGGGAGGAAGCGAAACGGACGTGGAACATCCATGCAGCGTTAGTAGCATGGACATAGAAAGGATGAAAGTGGATGCAGCTTGCATACAAAGCATTAAAACGGAAAAAACGTTCGCATAGGGGACATATCTCGGATATTTAGGATGTCTGGAGGATGTCTAGAGGACGCAGAAGGACACCTAGTGGAAAACCAATATTTCCTATAAAAAGGGGGAGGAAATCACCTGGATCTCACTTTCAGTCCAGCAGCCCTGCTGTGCAGACCTCTTCAGCCTTCATCTGCCTCTTCCACATCATCCAGTCATCTCCACCATGGATCGTCGCACACTCCTTTTGGTAGCCGCCATCATTCTACAGCAGTGCCAAGCCCTCTTCAGGCTCTTTCACTTGTTCTACGCAAGTAAAAGGAGGTGTCCAAGAAGTGTGTGGGTCTGAAGATGGATCGCGAGAAGAGCGGAGTACGGACTGTATGACAAGCTGATGGTGGAGCTGAGGAACGAAGACCCTCGTGCATTCCAGCACTTAATGAGGATGCCGCCAGCCATGTTTGACGAAGTTGTGGAGCAGCTGAGACCCAGGTTGACACCTGGCCTCTGGGACCACATACAGGAACATGCAGTACGCCTGGAGGGTGCCACACAACACCATCAGCATTGTGGTCAGAGAAGTGGTGCAGGCCATCATAGAAGAATACTTGTAGGAGCTCCTCCAGTGCCCCACCACTGAAGAAGGCTGGAAGAAAGTTGCAGAGCAGTGGTATCAGAGGTGGAACTTTCCCCACACCGTTGGAGCCATAGATGGGAAGCACATGGCCTGCAAAGCTCCAGCCAAGTCAGGGCCCACTTATCACGACTACAAGGGCTTCTTCAGCATCATCCTCTTTGCCATGGTCGATGCTGACTACAATTTCATGTACATCGATGCTTCAGGCAACGGGTGAGCTTCAGATGCCCAGGTATACAATGCCAGTCACCTCAAGGAGGGGCTGGAACGCAACCTCATCATGGGCTTCCCAGATCCAGACCCCCTGCCCAATGACACACAAGATGTGCCCTACTTCATCGTGGGTGATGACGCCTTCTCCCTCAGAACCTACCTCATGAAGCCCTACACTTCCAGATGCCTCACCTGTGAAGAGAGGATCTTCAACTACAGGCTGTCCAGGGCAAGACAGGTGGTGGAGAACGCCTTTGGCATCCTGGCCAACAGGTTCCAGGTACTTCTCACCATCATGCAGCATCGCCCAGAGACCATGAGGAACATTGTGGAAGCTTGCTGCATCCTGCACAATCTCATGCGCACCCGCTACCCAGTGTTGCAGGACAGGCTCTTGGACCTCCAACAAGGCAATGGGGACATGGAGCCTGGTGAATGGAGGCAAGGACTAAACCTGATAGACACTGTGGATGTGCAAGGCCCCAACAGAGCTTCACGTGAAGGGAAGAAGCAGCGCAACCTCCTGAGACACTGGTGCAACTCCCCAGCTGGAGCAGTGGAGTGGCAAGACAGGATGGTAGATGCTTAATGGATGCTTCCTTCAACCTGTCTCATCACACGGATGAGATTGTGCCATGTATGTTGAGTGGCCTATAATGAACAGGGCATTTAATAAAGAGTTGTGTTTATGTTGAAATGTGTTGATGAATGATTAAATTGTTATTGATAATAAAGGGCCATAGGTGTGGCACCTATACAGTCCCACTATGCTTGCACTAGAGGCTTATCTATCCCACAGCTATTACCCATCCTAGAGCTATTACCCATTCCACAGCTATTATCCATCCCACAGCTATTACCCATCCCACAGGTATCCCTGCCCATCCCACTGCTATCCTTACCCATCCCGCAGCTATCCATCCCACAGCTATCCTTATCCATCCCACAGCTATCCTTACTCATCCCACAAGCATGCAAAGGCTTAAACCATTTCTAAAAGTTTTCACCAAGACTTTATTTAGTAAAAGAACTGAACCAAGTGTGTGAAGCAAAGATAACCTTTATTAATAACAAACTGTAGGACTTTATTAAAAAAGCAAAATGAACCAAGAAAAGTGTCCCAAGCAAAGATAAAGTCAACAGGTAACAACCCAGTCTCTGGCACTCTTCTCAATCACTCTGAGGCATGCCCATAGTCTCAGGGGTGAAGGGTCCAGGTGCTGTGGAGGTGGCTGCTGCTGGAGTGCTGGTCTGAGGTGCCATTGGGGTGCCTGGCTCCGAGAGGACAACAGGGGATGGTGTGTGGAGGAAGCTCTCAGACAGATGGCTCAGTCCTGTGATGTTGAGAGCCCCTTCCTCCAGGACATGGGGTGTCAGTCCCAAGACCGATGACAGATGTTCTGAGGCCGGGCTTGGCTGTGGGGTGGAGGAAGGAGGAGTGTAGTGGGGCTGTATGGTCTGCAGGTGAGCGAGGTGAGGCATCAGTCGCATCTGTGGCGTCAGTGGCATCTGTGGCGTCGGTGGCATCTGTGGCATTGGTGGCATCTGTGGCAGGCGAGGAACCTTTGCCTGGACTGGGAAGGGCTGCCTGTGCTGCTGGAAGTCCTGGTATCCGTAGCCTTGGTAGGTGAGGGGATGTTGAAAGCCTTGGAAGGGCTGTGACATTGGCTGGGGTGGAGGAGCAGACCTGGACTGGGTTGGAGCAGGTTCAGCTGGGCCTGGAGGGTGGTGCAGAAGACCTGTGATCCTCTCCTTGATCACCTGCTACTGGGCTTCGGGCATTTCCATGAGGGTCTGTGTTAAGCCTGGGTTCCCCAACCAGGGTTAGGTAGACAAGCTAAACAGAATGTGCAGCGTTAGTCAGATAGGCACACAGATAAATGAGTGAGCTAAGCTTGTATGTTTATTAACATACAGTAAAAATAACAGATACGCTTGTGCTATCAAGAATATATTTTATTCCAGTATAAGTTTATAGCATAGTCAAAAACAGTCCAATATTCATTTACCATGTAGTCAGTCCATTCAGGGATATTCAGTTAGCAAAGTCCATGTAGAATATCCTAT
>BLBF01000048.1:14648789-14673099 GCA_015471245.1 Laticauda colubrina | reverse complement strand
TCTATCTATCTATCTATCTATCTATCTATCTATCTATCTATCTATTTCATCATTGTCATCTTTATATCTTTTTATCATCCTCCACTCTCTCTGTCGCTATCATATATCTCTCTCCATTATTCCTCTCTATCATCCCTTTGTATTTCTCTTTTTTCTCTCTTTCTATCATCTCTCTCTCTCTGTTTCTCTATCATCTCTGTCAGACGTTTTGGCGTCCATTGTGGCCGTAAGTTGAAGACTACCTCTTAAATATTATTTGAACAGATGGACCAGTGAGTTTATTCCAAATTCCACATCTGATCAGGATTTGAACCCAGTTCTCCTTCCTCCTATTCACCGCTTATGGCTTTCTCAATCCATCCCATTGACCAAGAGAGAGACAATGGGGTGAGCTTAAAAACGAGCTCCGCCTCCTTATTATTTCCGGGATCTGATTGGGTGCCACAGCCCAGCCTACCTCGCAGGAGTGTTAAGGGGATGAAATGAGGGCAGTGTAATATGCAACATACATTTTTTATTTTAATTGCTTTTCATTGGTCACATTTATTTCGGGTGGCAGGAGGAAAACATTCAGGATGGTGGAGATAATCACAATTTCTTTCTTGTTTCTTTTTTTCAAACCAACCAGAGCACAGAAGTGGGATATTTGCAGGAAATGTGGTCACAACTCCATAATCTCAGCCCCAGCTTGTTGGGGCCGCCATTTTGACTTTTTTGAGTCCCTGGCAGTCAATCTGCAGGGAGGAATGGCAGCTATTTGGCACAGACTCTTAATAGCCGACAACTGTTTGGGGGGAGAGGTGGCATTGTCTTCCAGATTACCTGATGCCTCTTGACTTACCTTGACCTTTGTCATTGTCCAAAATAGAACCATGGTTTATTAAAAGAACTGTCACAGCATTTTCTCCATCACTGACCCCCCCCCCCCCAAGGAGCTTCTCTTGTTTCCCCCTTGCAGCTGTTCTCTCTTTGTCTTAATAAAAAAACGGGGGGAGGAGAGTTGGTTTTATGGAGAAAGGGAAGATGGAGGAGGAGGAGGAGGAGGAGGAGGAGGAGGAGGAGGAGGAGGAGGAGGAGGAGGATGGGAGAGGCTTGAGTAGGGGGTTGGACTAGAAGATCTCCAAGCTCTGTTGTGAGGAGGAGGAGAGGAGAAGACAAAAATGAGAACAAAAAGAAAGAAAAGGAGAAAGGAGAAGATAGACAAGGAGGAGGAGAAGGAGAAGGAGAAGAAAGAGACAATAGAAAAGGAAGAGGAAAAGATGAACAGGGAAAGAAGGAGTAGGAGGAGAAGGAGTAGATAGGTAAAGAGGAGAAGGAAAAGAGGAGGAGAAGAACATAGACAAGGAAGAAGAGAAGAAGAAGGAAAAGATGAGGAGGAGGAGAAGAAAACAGGAGGAAAAAGAGAAGGAGGGAGAAGGAGGTGAAGGAAAAGGAAGAGAAGAAGAAAGATGAGAAGGAGGAGAAGAAGAACATAGACAAGGAGAAGAAGACAAGAAGGAGAAGGAAATGGGGTAGAGAAGGAGAAAATAGAGGAGGAGGAGGAAGAAATGGAAAAAAGGGGAAGGAAGGAAGAAAGGAAGGAAGGAAGAAAATAGAAAGGGAGGGAAGGAAGGAAGTCCATCTCAGCGAAGATCTCATCTGGAAAAAACAACACAACCCAGGTGGCCAGGAAAGCCAACAGAAACTCTGCTACTTCCTCAGGGTCTTGCTCAAAAACAAGGTGGAACAACAACGGATGACCTTCTTCTACAATAGAAAGCGTCCTCACATGTTGCTTCATGGAGTAGTTAGTATGCTGGCTTGACAGTCGCGGATAGAAAGACACTATAGACTAGAGGGTGATGAGCACCGCACAAAACATCGTAGGCTGTCCCGTGAAACCACTAGTGCCGGGGACTCCAACCATGGCAACTTTTAAGACTTGTGGACTTCAACACCCAGAGTTCCTCAGCCAGCTTTGTTGAAGTCCACAAGTCTTAAAGTTGCCATGGTTGGAGTCCCCGGCACTAGGCGACATCCTTTGCTGAGGTTCTCCGCCTTACAAGAGCGAAGAAAATCCTCGGGGACGATTCACACTCTGGCCAGCCTTCTTCACTCTCCTACCATCGGGAAGGAGATATAGAAGCATAGCCAGCCGCACCAAGAGGCTGAAGAACAGTTTCTACCCGTGGGCTGTCAGGGTCCTGAATGCAAAATAACGACCTCATACGACAGACAATGGGCAACACGTTCCACATTGGTGCAATAGGACTGTGTGTTTGTCCGTAGGATTCACAACGGGATTAGGGATTTTCTCTCTTCACTGTGAGTTGTATTGTGTCAGGGTGGGGGTGGTGCACAAAGGGAGGCTTAGCCAATCTCATTGTACACATGTTGTGCACTGACAATAAAGTTTGGAATGGAATGGAATGAAGAAAGGAAGGAAGGACAAACCCTCCCCCCCTTCAATCTCCCAATTATGTACCAACCCCAGTGGAAAATATTTGCTGGACTTTTGCATTGTGTGTCCCTTGGGCGAATGTGAAGGTATGTATCGAAAGAACACAAAGCAGGCAGAACTAGAACTCACCGCCACTCAGTCTCTAAATTACCCAAAAACTTTACACATGGATAAATAATGAATCAAGGCTAGTCAAACTTTTTTTTTTTTTTTAAACTTGTTTGACCTTCTTCCTACTACACCTCGCAGGAAACCCCTCCTTGTTGTGGTTGTTGTGTAGAAATTTTGCTGGATCTGGGAAAAGCAAAACAACAGCCACTGAGTCAGTTAGATTAAATACTTATTCAGTTTGGTAAATAGGATTGTCCTGTAATTATTGCTCCATTTAAAGCCAAAACTAGCCGCCATCAGCTCTTTTGGAGCACAACAACCTGATTTGCAAACATCAATCTGGTTTCCCTTTTATTGAGTGTGTAACTCTAATTACACCTGAGCGCATAATGTCATAGAATAATTCGTATTTTTATTTAGTGCGCCATTCGAGCTTTGTGCAATAAATGACCTCATTTTCTCCAATGTGTCGAAAAAAAGAAAATTCTTCATAACTTTTCCAACTTATTAATTTAATTTCCACATGAAAAAAAAATCCAGCCCTAGATTTAAAACCACAATGGAACACCAAAATTTCTGTTCCTAAGCAAGTCTTGATGCATTTTACGACCTTTCTTGACACAGTCATTAAGTGAATCGCCGCAATTGTTAAGTTAATCACATGGTTGTTAAGTGAATCTGTCTTTCCTATGGACTTTGCTTGTCAAAAGGGGATCTTATGACCCCTAGACACTGCGACCGTCATAAATATGAGTCAAGTTATGCCAAGTCTAACTTGGAACGGTCACTAAATGAATGGTCATACTCGTAAGTCGAAGAGTAGCTATGTTTCTTTTGCTAAATTTGACTTACCTGCAGTGGTCCCCCATTTGGGAAGGGATTGCTGCAACCCTTCCAGATTTAGGAAAATTTACATGCCTGGAGTCAAAGATGAAAATAAATTAGCTGTTACATAAATTAACAGACACTGTGCAGATCAAAATTTTGTTTTTCTCAGAGCCTTGCTACTTTTATGACACTCTTGCTCTTCTTTGGATGGATTTCTTTATTAAGTGTCGATTCCTGGAAAAACCCACAAGACAGAAAGGATGGAGACAATTCATGGATAATTTAATTTTATCCTGTTTTAAGGCGTGACTAATTGAGTTGGCCTCTTCTTCCATTCTTGAGTTTGCAGTTAATTCAGAGAGATTTTGACAATAATTATGTAGCCAAGGAAGGCTGGAGACTTGACTTTAAAAAACCAAACAAAACAAAAATGGAAAGCAACGACTGGAGAGGTTAATTTGCAAGTCAGTTAAGTCTGGAGGAGTGGGTTAAATCAGTGTGGCAAGGAAGAAGTTTGGACTTCAATTCCCAGAATTCCATAGCCATTACGATGTGCAGGGTAGACTTCAATTGTCTGTATTTCTCTTTCTCTCCTTCTCACTTTTTTTCTCTCTCTCTTTCTCCCTCCCTCTCTCCTTCTCTTTTTCTTTCCTTCTCTCTTTCTTTCTCATTTTCTTTTTTCCTCTTTCTCCCTTTCTCTTTCTCCCCTTTCTCACTCTTTTTCTCCCTTTCTTTCTTGCTCTTTCACTTTTTTCTCCACCTCTCATTCTTTCTTTCTCTTCCCCCTTTTTCTTTTCTCTCTCTTTCCCTTCTCCCTTTCTCTCTCTCTTTCTTTTTCTCCCCCTTTCTCTCTGTCTCCCTTTTTCTCTCTTTCTTTGTTCTGAACACGGGAAGGGACAACCTCATGCTTAAGGCAAGGGCTAATTTTAAATCAGGGCAGGTGGCCCATCCCTGACTCCAGGCATAGAAATTTAAAAAATGCTTAAGGGAGGGAGCAAATCCATTTTTGAGACCGCGAAAGAACTTACTTCGCCAACATCATGATTGAAAATACACACACACACAACTAAGTCGGAGTTGTGTTTCTGCGGAGAAAAAGAGAATGAAAAGCAGAGATAGCCATCTGCTCAGGAGGGATATAAAACAGATTTTTGAGCTGCATTAGCAAATAATCCCCAGCCATTTTGTCTAATCATGGTTCACATTTCTCAGCAGGGTTGTACAGTAGTCCTCGAGTTACGACCACAATTGAGCCCCCAATTTCTGCTGCTAGGCGAGGCAGTTGTGAAGCAAGCTTTGCCCTATTTTACTACCTTTTTTGTCACAGTTGTTAAATGAATCACAGATGTTAAGTGAGTCACATGGTTGTTAAGCGAACCTGGGCTTCCCCATTGACTTCGTTCGTCGGAAGGTCACAAAAGGAGATCACGTGACCCCCAGGAGACACTGCGACCATCCTAAGTACGAGTCAGTTGCCAAGCACCTGAATTCTGATCATTTGACTATGGGGATGCTGCAATGGTCGTAAATGTGAACAACGGGCATAAGTCACTTTTTTTCAGTGCTATCACAACTTTGAAGTGGTCACTAAATGAATTGTTGTAAGTCAAGGACTATCTATAATTTTCCTTTCTTGTTCCTTAATGTAATTTTCCAAAGCCATAGAACAGTGTGGTGAATTTATTCTTCTTACAATTTATTCTTCTTTTTCTTTCTTTCTTTTTCTTTCTTTCTTTCTTTTTCTTTCTTTCTTTTTCTTTCTTTCTTTCTTTCTTTCTCTTTCTTTCTTCCTTCCTTCCTTCCTTCCTTCCTTCCTTTCTACCTCTTTGTCTCATTCTTTCATTCTTCTTTCTCTCTTTTTTAATCTCCCTACCTCACGCCTTCCTCCCTTCCTTTCTCTCCCTCTCTTTTTCTTTTTCTTTCTTTCTTTCTCTCTCTCTCTTTCTCTCTCTCTTGCTTCCTTTCTCCATTTACTAATGAAATTTATTTGCCATCTCCATTTACTAATGAAATTTGTTGTCATATCCAACAATGTTTCAAAGACATTAAAACGTTAAAGGCCTTAAAATCAATAGAAAAAATTAAGAGCACCAGGCTTGCAAACATTTGGACTTATGACCATTTGTTTAGTTACAACACTTAGGACCATTTTTCACACTTACGACCATTGCAGCATCCCCACGGCCACATGATCAAAATTTGGATGCTCAGCAACTGATTCATATTTATGACAGTTGCAGTGTCCCGGGGTCATTTGATCCCCTTTTACAACCATCTGACAAGTGGAGTCAACGGGGAAGCCAGATTCACTTAACCCAGGGGTGGGATTCAAATTTCTTAACAACTGGTTCTGTGGGCGTGGCCTAATTTGTGGGTGTGGCTTGGTGATGTGACTGGCTGGGTGTGGCTTGCTGATTGGGCATGGCTTGTATGTAAATATTATAAATATTTATGTAAATATAGAATTTTGTATTTAAAAAAAGAGCAATTTTTACCCAGAACCAGGCAAAGCAGGCAGTTGCTCACAGAATCACAGCTTCACTCAGAACTCTACTTTTCTGCAATCTGCTACCTGAGTCTGCACTGAAAAATAGAAGTTTCAGTCCTCAGGAAGGTTCAGCTCTGCTTTTAGATTAGCTAGAAAGCAAGAAATGCAACGATTTCCTGCTTTCTAGCTAATCTAAATCTCCTGGCACAGCAGAACAGCTGATGGTTGGGAAGAAAAAAAAGGAAAAGTAGCAACTTACCAAAGGCAGGCAAGTTGGATGGCAACTTTCCTTACCAGGAACATCCTGGTAAGGCAACATCCTTACTAAGATAGTAAGGAGTGAGTAGACAGGGAAGCGAGGGGCCAGCCAGTGGAGCGATTTGCAAGTTATCCGAACTGCACAGAATCATAACAAGCGGTTCTATAGAACTGATCTGAGCCGGTAGAATACCATCCCTGACTTAACCACAGTGTGACTAACAACTTCAATGCTTCACTTAACAACAGTTGTAAAACGAGGGAAAATTCAGGGAACAAATTTAGCCACAGAAATTTAGGGCTCAATGAAGTGTCGTAAGTCAAGGACTACCTATATATAACACACCAGTGTTTAAATGTACCCAAGAAGTTCTCCATGTATGACCACAACGAAAGACAAAATTTCTGTTGCTAAGCTAGATGGTTTTTAAGTGAGTTTTGCCCCATTTTATGACCATTGTGGCCACAATTGTTGGAACGGTCACTAAAAGAACCTTGCACCTTGTCATGAAAAGGTTACATTTGGGTTTCTCATTTGATGGCAAGTATGAATAATAATCAACTTTTTCTCCCCTTCCCTTTCAGCTGGAGTTCAATCATGATCAAATTGAAGGTAAGAGGCTCAATCAAGGGGTTTCCCTAATTAATTAATTGCTAATTACTTCCAGTAGTTCAACCTCAAGGGGCTCTTGGCACCAGCATCCTTCACTAAAAAAAAGGGGGGGGAAAGACAGAAAAGGGGGAGCTTATCAGAACAGGTAATCCTCAAGTTATAACCGTTGATAAGGAGGCAAATGCTGATCACGTGACTGTGAGGATGCTGCAATGGTCGTAAATATGAGAACCAGCTGTAACTTAATGTTACTCAGTGAAGGCAAGTTCTGGGACTTGAAATCTACCCCTGTTAAATCATGGTTGCCAGGGAGTTCTGGGAATTGAAGTCCTCCTCTCTTAAAGCCTTCTGGCTAGGGGATTATGGGAGTTGGAGTCCACCCATCATAAGGCTGTGAAGAGTATTTCTCTCTGCTCTGAGCGCTCCTCGATGCTTCTTCATTTTCCACGTTGCACAGCCCTTTCCAACTTTTATTGGAGGCATCCTTATTTTGACTCCACAGCTAGACTCCTTTCGATCGAACCCTCCCGGCTTCTCCTGGTCTATTTCAAGCTCCCGCCCGCCCCGAAACCCATCAGCAGCCGTGACTTGCTTGGCGGCATTGGACATTGAGGCAGGCAGAGGAGCTGGGAGCGAATTGATCTGCGGATGAGCAGCGCAGAATGTAAATCAATAGGCTGAGATGAGAACAATAGCAGGAAGGGGTCATTTTGAATTCATGTTATTTTATTTTATTTTGCTCGCTTGACAACAGTTGTTTGATAGCAAAACATAATTAGATGGAAGGGACCCTGGAGGTCATCTAGTCCAACCGCCAGCTCAAGCATGAGGAGACCCTACAATCAGGACTCAACTTAACCACCACAATTGAGCCCAAAATTTCCATTGCTTCAGTGAGACAACTGTTAAGTGAGCTTCGACCCATTTTGTGACCTTCCTTGCCATCGTTGTTAAGTGAATCACTGCAGCTGTTAAGTTAGTAACACGGCCGTCAAATGAATCTGGCTCCCCCATTGACTTTGCTTGTCAAAAGTCGCAAAAGGGGATCATGTGACACTGCAATGGTTGGAAATACGAAACAGTTGCCAAGGTTCCAAATTTTGATCATGTGACCATGGGGGATACTGCAACGGTCATAATTGTGAAATAGGGTAATAAGTCCCTTCCTACCTTCCTCCTTCCTTTCTTCCTCTTTCCTTCCTTCCTTCCTTTCTTTCCTTTTCTTTCCCTTTCTTTCTCTTTCTCTCTCTTTCTTTTTTCTCATTTCTTTCTTCTTTCCTCGCTCCCTCCCACCCTCCCAGCCTTAACTTTTTCTTCTTCCTTCCTTTCTTTTTCTTCTTTCTCATTCCTTTCTTTCTTCCTTCCTCCTCCTTTCTTCCCTCCTCACACCTCCCTCCCTCTTCTCTTCTCTCTCTCTTTCTTTTGTCTTTCTTTCTTTTTCTCTCCCATAGCTGGATAACCAATGCCTGCCCTGCAGTGCCCTTCATCTAATTATCAAGCTCTCTCCCTGCTTTATTTCTTTATGGCTTCTGAATGCCATGATATTTCAAATATGGCCCCGGGGAGATTCATCCACAAAGCAAAGACTCCATAGAGCCACTTCTGTTGTTGGGAGAAACTGTACCTGGGACAAAATCATTTTGTAATTTTATTTAGTGCGATTCAGCCCCGTAACCTACTGACAATCTGTTGTGCATGTAAATGTCAAAAACTAGAGCAAAGTGATTAACGGAATGAAGAAGAACGAAGGAAAGTAACCAGCCAGCAACGTCTGGGTGAAAATTATACATGCAATTAATCCTCAACTTACAACCATTCATTTACTGACTACTTGAAGTTACGATGGGTAAGCAAAGTTAACGGGTTAGCTGGATTCACTGAACAAGCAAGTTCCCAACTTAACAACTGCAGTGACCCGCTTAACAACAATGGCAAGACAGGTCGTAAAATGGGGCAAATCTCACAGACTATCAGTCATCCAATTCTCGATAATAACCGGGGAATTTAAAACTTTCAAAATGCTACCGAACTTTGAAATGCTTAAATACGCCAAATTTTATGTTTTTCTGCATCTGAGATTTGCGGAGTTTGGTGGCCCTGCTTTAAGCTAATTAGGAAGATGGGCTGTCACTGTTGTTTTTTCCTGTTGGAGTCCCACATTCTTGTGTTGGACAAATCTTATTATCATAAACTGGGTGTTTTTTTGTTTCCTTTTCTTTCTTTCAATCATAACTGTCCCCCTGGAGACATCGAAGTGCACTGGAATGGAAATCGATCTGATAACGAAACCAACAGCAAAGTTTTTCAAACTTTTAAAAAGCAAACCAAATCAGAAAATTCAGAGGAGTTGTAAATGAAGAATTATTATGTTTAAATAACCCCTTGTTCACTTATTTATTGATATATCCTATTTCATAATCACCATCTCCCTCGGGGAGGGAAGTGCCAACGAACAAAATGAAATTGAGGAAGTCTTCAACTTACAATCATTCGTTTAGTGATCATTCAAAGTTACAACGGCACTGAAAAAATGGACTTATGACTGTTTTTCACACTCACAACTGTTGCAGCATTCCCCGTGGTCACGTGATCAAAATTCAGACACCTTGGCAACTGGTTCCTATTTATGATGGTGGCATCATCCCGTAGTCATCTGCTACCCCTTTGCAACTTTCTGACAAGCAAATTCTTTGAGGGAAGCCATTACTAATTTAACAATTGCAGGTATGCACTGAACAAACGTAGCATGGAGGGTCGTAAAAGGGGGCAAAATTCACATAACAGCTGCCTCAACAGAAATTTGAGGGTCAATTGTGGTCGTAAATCGAGGCCTATGTGTGTATCAGAATAACAGAGTTGGAACAGAGTTAAAAGAATGTGGAGGTCATCTAGTCCAGCCCACTGTCTGAACAGGAGACCTCCATACTGTATAAATGGCTATCCAATTTCTTCTTAAAAACCTCCAGTGTTGGAGCATTCACAACTTCCAAAGGCAACTTCTGTTCCACTGGTTAATTGTCCTCATTGTCAATTTTTTTTCCTTAATTCCAGGTTGCTTCTCCCCTTGATGAGTTTCCATCCATGGCTTCTTCTCTTGCCTTCAGGTGCTTTGGAGAATAGCTTGACCACCTTTTCTTTGGGACAGCCCCTCAAATACTGGAACAATGCCCCTTTTTTTCATTAAAGCAGACATCCCCAATCCCTGCAACTGTTCTTCATATGTTTAGCCTGCATTCTTCATACATTTTAGTATGCGCCAACCATCTGGTGCAGTTACCAAAAAAAGCCAATGCAATGCTAGGCTGCATTAACAAAGGGACAGAATCCAGATCACGTGAAATGTTAATACCACTTTATAAGGCCTTGGTGAGACCACAATTGGAATTCTGCATCCCATGTTGGTCACCATGATGTAAGAAAAGAGGTTGAGACTCTGGAAAGAGTGCAGAGAAGAGCAACAAAAGAATAATTAGGGGACTGGAGGTTAAAACTTTTGAAGAATGGTTGCAGGAATTGGGTATATCTGGTTTAATGAAAAGAAGGACTAGGGGTGACTTGATAGCAGACTTCCAGTCTTTGAGGGGCTGCCCCAAAGAAGAAGAGGGGGGTTAAGCTATACTCCAAAGCATCTGAGAGCAGAACAAAAGGCAACAGATAGAAACAAATCAAGAAGAGAAGTGACTTAGAACAAAGGAGAAATTTCCAGACAGTGAGAACAATTAACCAATGGAACAACTTGCCTCCAGAAGTTGTAAATGCTCCAACACTGGAAGGTTTTAAGAAGAGGCTGGACAGCCATTTATCTGAAATGGTACAGGATCTCCTGCTTGGGCAGGGGGTTGGACTAGTTGACCTCCAGGGTGCCTTCCAGCTCTATTATTCAGTATTCTACCTTGCAAACAATTTCGCACAATTTTTTCTGTGGTGTTGTTTTTGTCGCTGTCTTCAGAATTCAGGGAGGTCTTTGAACTCTTCGACCGGACTCCAAAGGGCGAACAGAAAATCACTTACGGACAATGTGGGGATGTCTTGAGGTCCTGTGGGCATAACCCCACCCAGGCAGAAGTCCATAAAGTCCTCGGACGCCCAAAACCAGACGGTCAGTCTCTGCTGCTCAATGGCCTTGAGCGATAAGCAATTTTGCACGTTGAGTAGGTTTTTCCATCCAAAACGGGCTAAACAAGGAAGTCCTCACTTAATGACCAGTCCCTTAGAGACTTCTTGAAGTTAGGGTGGATTTTCCCAGACCTTCTTATGACTCGGTTTGAAAATTCCGATAGTCGCCCCTCTCCCACGCACTCACACGACGGTCCCATTTTGGGATGCTCAGCCCGTATTACGGCTGTTTTGATGTATCCTGTGGTTACACAATCGTCTTTTGCGGTGTTTTTTGGGTTGGCTACTGGCAAAAGATGCCACTGGGGAAAAGGGGTTCGTTTAACAATGGCGACGCTTGCTTAGTAATTGTAGCATTCGCTTAATGACCGAGGCGTTTACATAGTGACTGCAGTGTTTTCTTAACAACTGCAATGTTTGCTTAATAATGCAGCATTCATTTAATAACTGCAGCATTCACTTAACAATTGCAGTGTTTGCTTAGTGACTGCAATGTTTGCTTAATGACTGCAATGTTTGCTCAATAACTGCAGCATTCACTTAGCGACTGCAGTGTTTGATTAATGACTGAAACATTCACTTAACGAATGCAGTGTTCGCTTAACAACTGCAATGTTTGCTTAACGACTGTAGTGTTCACATAACTTTAGCATTCGCTTAACGACTGCAACATTTGTTTAATAACTCATTCACTTAATGACTGCAGTGTTTAATAACTCATTCACTTAATGACTGCAGTGTTTGCTTAATAACTCAGCATTCGCTTAATGTCTACAGTGTTTGCTTAATAACTCAGCATTTGCTTAATGACTGCAGTGTTTGCCTAATGACTGGGATGTTTGCTTAACGACTGCAGTGTTCGCATAATAACTTCAACATTCACTTAACTGCCGGTAGAACATTCACTTAACGACTGCAGTGTTTGCCAAATGACTGCAGCATTCATTTCACAACTGCCATGTTCGCTTAACAACGGCAGCAGCTTGCTTCCCAAAGTTGCGGGTGGCTCCATCCCTGGAGTTTCTCAAGAAGAGACTGGACAGCCCTTTTGTCCAAGATCGCCTCTCCTGCTCAAGCAGGGAGTCAGACTAGAGGACCTCCAAGGTCCCCCTGTCGTTCTTCCGCTAAGGGTTTGCTTTGCAGTGTGGCGGGTGAAACTTTTCCTCTCTTTGGGCAGAGATGAACAGCAAGATGCTGGACTTCGACACGTTCCTGCCCATGCTCCAGCACATCGCCAAGACCAAAGACACGGGGACCTTCGAGGACTTCGTGGAGGGCCTGCGCGTCTTCGACAAGGAAGGGAACGGCACCGTGATGGGAGCGGAGCTGCGCCACGTCCTGGCAACCCTCGGTAAGGCTGGCCCCACAGAGGGGAAGGGAGGGAGCCTTTCATCGTGGCATCATTTTCTCACACCGACTTGAAATGCAAAGAGGAAGTCCTCCACTTACGGGACCAGGATCCCCGTTGCTAAGCAAGGCGGGATGTTCAGGGAGGCCAGCTCGATTTCATAAACCCCCCCCTTTTTTTTTAATAACCAGGGTTTTATCAATAACAATAGCCCTTCGATTCTATACCGCTTCACGGGACTTTTACAGCCACTTCTAAGCGGTTTACACAGAGTCAGCATTTTGCCCCCCAACAATCTGGGTCCTTGTTTAACTGACTTCGGAAGGACGGAAGGCAGAGTCAATCTTGAGCCTGGTGAGATTCAAACTCTTGGCAGTGGGCAGAGTTAGCCTGCAATACTGCATTCTAAACACTGCACACCATGGAAGGCAGTGGTGGGATTCAAATTTTTTGACTACCAGTTCTGTGGGTGTGGTTTGGTGGGCGTGGCAGGGGAAGGATCCTGCAAAATCCCCCTTTCCTCCCCACCCCACTAGCCTGCTTTACAGCTCCGTTCTCCTGTGCAGGGCAACCAAAGGAGACCCAGCCAATCAGCTGGGACTCAATGGGAGGCAGAGAATGGAGGGGAGCAGGGCCAGTCAGAGGTGGCATTGGCTGGTTCTCCAAACTACTCAAACTTTCCACTACTGGTTCTCCAGAACCTGTCAGAACCTGCTGAATACCCACCTCTGATAGACAGATGGAAGGAAGGAAGGAAGGAAGGAAGGAAGGAAGGAAGGAAGGAAGGAAGGAAGGAAGGAAGGAAGGAAGGAAGGAAGGGCAATAGCACTTAGACTTCTATACTGCTTCACAGTGCTTTATAGTCCCCTCTAAGTGGTTTACAGAGTCAGCATTTTGCAAAATAGAGCAAAGCTCACTTAACAACTGTCTTGCTTAGCAGCATACATTTTCTGGTCATTAAGTCGAGAACAACCTGTGTTTGCGACGACTGGCTATCAGTCCCTTTTTTGAGTACCATTGTAACTTCCAACGGTCACTAAGTGAACAATAGTAAGTCGAGGGCTGCCCAAAGTTTAAACCTTCGATTCTGCTCTTCCCTATTTGAATAGTAGAAGATAAGTTCCATTTCAGTCCCATTTTGAAGACTTCAAAGAACCTGTGAGCATTCATCAAATGTTGAATTATTTTCTGTTTTCCTCCATTGTTTTTCTTCTTCCAGGAGAAAGATTAACTGAGGAAGAAGTTGATAAATTGATGTCTGGTCAAGAGGACTCCAATGGGTGTATCAATTATGAAGGTGAGATGGTTCTTCAGGAGGTGACCTTTTTCTACTGTTGTGGGTTGTGGGTTGATGTTCTCCTTGGGATTTGACCTTCTTGAGAAACGAGGGGTGGGGGCAGGTTATAAATCACTTTTATGAGAAAGATCAATAGGGAAGAGAGGATGGAATAAATGATGGCTCACCAGTTCCTGCCCAGACGAAGGGACCAGAAAAAATGGCCCAGTGGGATATAAATTATTCAGGACATCTAAGTGATTTTAAAAGTCCAGGTTATGGGAGGGGTGGGCTGGGTGTGTGTGTCACACCTTCGGGTTCATTGTGCTTCCTAGATGAAAAACAGCACCAGCAAAATGTAAAGGTTGGGGGGAGACAATACCTACCATGCAACAGCAGTATGAAGTCTTTTCAAAGGATGAGATTTTCAGGACAATTAGAAGAACCGAGGTGCTAAAAGAAAACTGCAAATTTGTTGTCACCTTTGGTTGGGCAAAATGGTGCATTGTTGTATTTTTTGAACTGAGATACCTCAAAGGGGTGATTGACAGAATGGGCCTGAAGTCTGGAAGCCAGGGTACCAGGAAAAAAAAAGAAATTTGGGATAGGTGTGGCTGCTTTAAGGCTACTCACCACTGCAACATTCCATGACAATTTCCCAGTCAGTCTAGCAATCCCTTACTCCCTTCTCCAACCTAGCAGCAGTCCGTCTGCTAGGAAGGGAAGGGTAAGGGAGGGTGGGAGGGATGAAAAGAGGAAGGGAGGGGTAAAAGGGAGGAGAGGAAAGGAAAGGAAGGACAGTTGAGAAAGGGAAGGAGGGGGAACAAAGAGACAGAAAGAAGGAAAAATGGACAGATGGAAAGAAAGGAGGACAACAGGAATAGGGAAGGAGAGACAGAAGGAAGGAAAAGGGGAAGGGAGGAAGGGGAAAAGAAAGAAGGAAGGAAGGAAAAGAGGGAGCCAGGGAGGGGAACAGAAAGGAAAGAAGGATGGACAAACGGTAGGAAAAAAGGAAGAAAAGGGTAGAGAGGAAGGGAAAGGAAGACTTCTGATGTTTCCTCTCAGCTTCCCACAAGAAAAGCCATTGGGGAAGCCAGTAGGAAGCCAGAGGTCGCTCCCAGTCATTCTATTTCTCTGCTTAGTTAAGCAAATATCTCCAAAACAATGACCCAATGGGGAACAACATGTTTCCCAGTGATGGTATAAGAAATTTGGAAGGGATCTGGGAGATTTGGGGATTTATAATGTGCGGAAGAGTGACATTCTTGCAAACATTCACCCTCCCTTTCCTCCCCCCCCCCTAATTATTTTAGCCTTTGTGAAACACATCATGGCAAGTTAAAATGGCAGGTAAGAGGATCGTTATCTTAATTCTCCTTCGATTGATTCCCTTTTGCGGCTTTTGTTTATGTTTTCTCCAGTCTCGGCCTGAGAGCTGATTGAGGCTGAGATAACGCAGCTCATTCCACTCTTTATAGCTCAGAAACCCATGTTTGTTGCTGCCCTTTCTTTCCCTGTCAAACTGAAGGAAATACAGGAAGTCCTTGACTTACAACAATTTTGTTTAGTGACTGTTCAAAGTTACAACAGCACTGAAAAATGTGATTTACGGCTGTTTTTCTCACAACCGCTGCAGCATCCCCATGGGTAACAATACATGACAAGAACTGAGACACTTGGTGACTGACTCACATTTATGACAGTTGCAGTGTGCCCAGGGTCACGTGATCCCCTTTTGAGACCTTCTGACAAGCAGAGTCAATGGAGGAAGCCAGATTCACTTAACAACCACATTACTAACTTAACAACCACAGGGCTTCATTTAACAACGGTTGGGAAGGAAGATGGTAAAACGTGGCAAAACTCATTTAACAAATGTCTCGCCTAACAACATAAATCTTGGGCTCCATTGTGGTTGTAAGTCGAGGACTGCCTGTGTTCTCATTTTTCATTGTTGCATCTACAACCGTCTCCTGCATTGACGTAAGTGCAAATTTAAATCCTAAAAATGGAACTGAAGCCAAATGAATTAATTGGGGATAATTCAGAGAAATCCTGAAGTAATTTGAATCTAAGACTGAAATCATATACAGGTTGTCCTTGACTTACGACCACAACTAAGCCCCAAACTTCCATTGCTAAATGAACTTTGCCTCATTTTATGACCTTTCTTGCCACAGTTGTTCAGCGAATCACTGTAGTTGTTAAGTGAGTCACACAATTGTTAAGTGACTCCTGCTTTCCCAATTGACTTTGTTCATCAGAAGGTCGCAAAAGGGGATCACGTGACACACACCCTGGACACTGCGACCGTCATAAATGTGAGTCAGTTTCCAGGCACCCTAATTTTGATAAACATGGGGATGCTACAATGGTCGTAAGTGTGAAAAGTGGTTATACATCCCTATTTTCAGTGCCATTGTAACTGAAATTTTGAACAGTCACTAAATGAACTGTTGTAAATTGAAGACTACCTGCATTGCACAATACCTGCCCTCTGGGTGAGATGCCCCCAATTTACATCCCTGGATTCAAAACAACGATGTGGGCACAGGCTAGTCTCAAGTGACAGACCACAATCAGGGCCCGAAGGTCTGTCATTAAGCAAGGCAGTTGCTAAGAGAGTCACGTCTGATTTTGTGCCTTTTTTGGGCACGGGTGTTGCATGAATCACTGAGGTTGTTAAAAGAAACCCACGGTCATTCAAAAATTGAAGAAGGAAGATTTTGCAACCAAAATCTTCCTTTTTGACAATTGCTGCCTTCTTCTATCACAAATGCTAAAGATGGATTTTGTGTTATTTCCCCCCCCCCCCCCCCTTTTTTTTTTTTGCAAGTCAACAACCAGCAAACTCTTTGCCCCAGTCTTGAGATGACTCATAATCGGTGCTGATATACATTTATTTTTTTCACCTCTTGGGAAACGTTTGACCAGCGTTTTTTCCTGCAAAAATGAAAATGTGTGGGTACATTCCCTAGATAAAAAACGAGAGAAAACAGCCCAACTTTATCGGTTCCGGTTGTTTGTCTGCTCTGGTTTATTTATCACTTCCAAGTTCCTGGTCTTGTTTGCTTAGTCAAATCTGGAATGACTCAAGTTATGATGGGCTCAGATTGGTGGGATGGGGTTGTTATTTTTTTTACTGGGGTCCTTATCTATCCTCCCAAAGTCCCAGGGAAGGAAGGAATGAAGTGAACAACCAGCCAGACACTTTATTGGCTGCGAAATGCAGGGTTAATTCTTCCTTCTTTCCCTGCTTCTCTTTCTTTTTTTCCTTCTTTTCTTTTTTCTTCCTCCCCCCCTCCTTTCTTTTTTCTCTTTTCTTCCCTTCCCTTCTCCATCCTGTTCCTTCCATCACTTTCTTTTCATCCTTCCTCCCTTCCTCCTTTCCATTCTTCTTTCTCCTCTTTTCAATTTTCCTCCACTCTTTTCCTCCCTCCCTCCTTTCCTTCCTTCCCTCCCCTTCCTCTTTCTTTCCTGTGTCTCCCCTTCCTTCCTTCTTCTGTTCCTTCTTCCTCCTTTCTTTCCTCTTTCTTCGGCCTTCTCTTCCCTTCCTTCCCCCTCCTTTTCTTCCTCCCTTCCTCCTTCCCTCTCTCCCTTCCTTCTTTTCCTTCTCTTCCCTCCTGTTTCCTTTTCGCTTTCTTTTTCCCTCTCTTCTCCTTCCTTCCATCCCTCCTTCTTTCTTTGTCCTTCTCTCTCTTTTCTCCCTTCTTCCCACCTGTCTTTCCTTTTCCCCCTTTTCTTCCTCCTCCTCTCTTTTCCTTCCTTCTTTCCTTCCATCCGTCCCTCCCCTTTCCTGAAACCATGCAACTGAAGCCCACCCCCTATCCCCTCCCCATTTCACATGAGAAACATTTTGATTTCCTCTGGGTGACTTTTTTGCCCTGCTGACCCTGCGGACACTGTGAAAACCCAGCACTAAAGTGCACGAAACTGCATGGACTTAGGGCTCTCCTCTGCCTTGAACCCACAGCCATCCTGTCCCTTCTGCTCCAGCCGCGCTTAGCAAAGACCCGTGGTTGTGCTTTCTGTTTGTGGGTCCGTGTTGTGTCTTCGCCAAAAGCTCAGGGATGCTCAGCCCACCCACAGACTCCGCTTTCTGCACAGGTCACAACAACCAGATTAGAGGCAACAATTTGCTTCCTCTGCTCTCCCCCCCCCCCCCCCCCCTCTGGATTCCGGCCCCCCCCCCCCCCCCCCCCCCCCAGTCAAGCGCTCACCCGGCTCCGTGCCTGGAAAGCCGCCAGGCAAGAAAATTGGCCATTTTCCCAGGTTTTAAGTGTTTTCAAGTACTGACTGGGAGCAATTTGGAGAAAATGTACATTTACTGTTTTCCTCGTCTCTCTCGCCATCATCTATCTTCCTTCTTTCCCTTCTTCCAGGTCTATTCCTTCCTTCCCTTCATCCTTCCCTCCCTCCCTCCCTCCCTCTCATTCCTTCCTTCTATTCCTTTCCTTTCCTTCTTTTCTTTCTTCCTTTGCTTCTTTACTCCCTCCCTCCTCCCTCCCTCCCTTTCTTCCTTTTCCTTCCTTTCCTCTCTCCTTCCTTCTCCTGCCTCTCTCCTCCCTCCCTCCCTTTTTTTCCTTCCTTGAACCCTCTCCCCTCCCCTCCCTTCTCTTCTGGCTAGGGAATTCTGGGAGTTGAAGTTCATCCATCTTCAACATGCCAAAGTTGAGAAATACTGATTTTTATTCTTCAACTTCAATCACAATTAGGGCCAGAATATTGGATGTTAAGTCAGTCGCACCTACAACCTTTTCCACTACAGTTGATCAGGAAATACCTGGAACCAGTGCTGGTATTCAACCGGTTCACACCAGATCTGGCAAACCAGTAGCAAGAATTTGGCGTGGGTCACGGAACCAGTAGTAAGTTCTGGCTGGCCATGGGCCCCCGCCGACCCGCCTTCCTGAGCCCCCAGAGGAGCCTTAGGGGAGCAAAAGCGCCCCCCCAGAGTTTCTTCTGAGGCTAGGAAGCTCCCCAAAATGGGTGGGGGCCACAAAAAAAGCCACGCCCATCCAGTCACATGACCACGCCCACCAAGCCACACCCACAAAACCAGTGCTAAAGGTTTTTTGAATCCCACCACTGCCTGGAAGTGAGTGGTGGAACTCCGGGGAGTGGAGTAAACAAGGAGTAGGGAAAGTGAGGAAAGTGGAGTAAATATGAATTGTAGAGTATGGAGTAGACATGGAGCAGAGTCGAACCGGTGCATGTTGGCTAACTCTTTCTCTTTTGGTTTTCAGGATTGTTTTCTTCCATAAGTGACGGAGGTTTTGGACGTCTTCAGATGGACTTCTGTCCTTTGAGAACCAAATTTTAAACTCTGCCTAGTTACTCCTCACTTCAACCCTACTATCTTTTCCTGTCCTCCCTGCCTGCCTCCTCTGCGGCCATCAACTTGCAAATTGTATCTTCCCAGCCTCTGAGGAAGACTTCTGCTACTCTTCGTGGGGACCTTGCAACATCTAAGTTCTCTGCAGGACACAATTTGCAATTACATTGCCTGTACTACCTGTAGTAGTGAATGAGTTGTTTACCACTCTGAAAATTGGTCCTTGAAACTATTAAAAGTGCTGAATATGACCCTCTCATGTATCTATTAAGTCTACCTGTTAGTAGCAAAAGAACACATTATGACTATAAACAACCTCTCTGTTGTATCAATCTGGCCTATCTATACATGGTCTACCTGTACCAGTAAATGAATGTACTCTGAGTAATTAGTCTTGTAATTAGGGACAATGGTAACAGTCTACCTATATCTATTACACCTACTTCCCATAGCACTAAATGAATAGCTTACTACTATGAATAACATTTCTTCTATTAATAATTTCAACCATATTCCATCTATTACTTTTACTCCTGTAATACTACACGATTACCTTACCACTATAGGAAATAATCCTGGTAACTTAGTAGTTTTAACTATGATCCACCCATACCCCTATAATATCTTCCTGTAGCAATAAATGAGTAGCTTAGTACTAGGAATAATAAACTTTATAACTATTAATGGTTTTATCTACAATGCATTGATTATATCTACCACCAGCAGTAATAATGAGTATTTCACCAGCATGAGCAATAACCCTAATAGCTTCAATTCAAATACAACTACATATTTCCATCTACCATCAATAGTAGTAAATTACTACTTTACTGTTTTGAACAATAACCCTTGTAACTATTAATGCAATACTGCAACTGCAATACGCTTACAATACATTTACTGTGGATTGCATCTCCTGGCTATAGTAATGAATGAGTAGTTTATTACTATGAGTAATAATTCTTGTGAGTAACTATTACCATATCTTTGGTGAGGGGATTAGAGTTTATTCCCCTTTTTTTCAAATCTTCTTTTGGAAAAGCTGAGCAAACGTGGTGTAAATGCTGGAGGATGTGAAGTTTTGTGTATCTTGGTTTGTGTGTGTGTGTGTGTGTGTTATGTGTATGTTTATGTGCATGTGTCTCTGTGTGTTGGTGTGCAAGACAATCAATAAGGCAGCGGAAGGAGTGTTGTGGTTGCAAGTATTCAAAAGTGGCACCGCTCATATCACAAAACTCAATTTGCACTTTGGCTTGTCCAGAATAAGTAGTCCTCGATTTACGATGGGTCACTTAGCGACCGTTTGAAGTTACACCTGACCTAAAAAGGGGACTTACAACCTGGCTTTTTTCTGACTGTCACAAACGCCCTCACTTCACAAAACTAGGCAATGATGTGTTCCCCCTTATGACTGCTGTGTTCACTTAATGACCACTGCAAAAAGTTTTATGGCTGTCACAACTTATGACTGTGATGGGCAGGTTCCATTATGGTCACATGGCAAGGGCTACTGGTGCTCCCTTCTGCCCTGGGAACACCACTGATTGCAAAATGAGACTCCCACGAGAGAGAAAAATTCTTAATTTCTTCCCTAATTATGAGCCAAACTCTCTTTCTGCTCCTTGTGGATCCAACATGGACACTGTCCCCAAACCTGCCCCCCTTTAACCCTGTTTGCAGAGGGAGGAATATTTGCAAGATCCTGGCTTAAGGTTGGCAAATCTTGTGGTTGATCGTTAAACCCTGAATTCAGCTATCCAATAAGGAATAGGGATGGTCCTTCCTTTCCCTCCATCCTTCCCTTCTCTTTCTCCTTCCTTCCTTCCCCTCCCTCCTTCCTTCTTTTTCTTTCCCTCTCTCCTTTCCTTTCTCTTTCTCCTTCCTTCCTTCAATTCATCCTTTCCTTTCCCTTCCTTTCTTTCTCCTTCTCCTTTGCTTTTTTTGTCTTTTCCTCACTTTTCTTTCAAGCATTTCCTTTCCTTTTCGTTCCTTCCCTTTGCCTTCTTTCTCTCCCTCCCTGTTTCTCCTCCATTCCTTTGTCTTTTCCTCACTTTCCTTCCTTCCTTCCCTTTCTTCCTTCCTTCCTTTTTTCCTTCCTTCCTTCCCTCCTTTCTGGTCCATTCTGCTAATACTCCTCCAACATTTTTACAACAGCTCTTTCTTAAGAAGCATCCAAACTAAAACACCTCCTATAGTCCACAATGATTCATTTAGCGACCATTTGCACTGAAAAAATCACCTATGAACAGGTGATTTTCACACTTATGACCTTTGCAGTCTCCCCACAGTCACATGATCAAAATTCACACCCTTGGCAACTGACTCGTATTTATGATGGTCACAGTGTGCCTAGGGTCACGTGATCCCCTTTTGTGACTTTCTGACCATGAAGGAAACTAGATTCACTTAATGACCCTGTTATTCACTTAAGAACGGCAGTGATTCCCAGCTTAGCAGTGGAAATTCTGGTCCCAGGTTCTCTCCCAAGAAAACGATGGAGAGAGAGAGGAAATGTGAAATGATGGATGGTTCACGGAGGGAATCCATCACGGAAGATGCTAAGAATGAACCGTGATATCAGCCCAAAAGGAACGTGGTTCCCAAGTGACCCATTTGTGCCTTGGTTTCTCTCTGAAATTCTGCGTCTCTTTGGGGTCTTTTTTCCATTCTTCCTCTGGGAATCACACGGGGGGGGGGGGAGAGGTCAGTCAGATCAATACTTTCACTGTAGGTAGGAAGCTGAGTAAGGAAATTGGGAAGAAAGGAAGGAAAAGAAAGAAAGAAAGTGACAGACAGACAGAAAAAGAGATATTGACAGACAGAAAGAACAAGAAAGATTGAACCAGACAGACAAATGGGAAAGTGAGAGAGAGAAGAGCAAGATTGACAGAGGAAGAAAAAGAGTGGGGGAAAAAAATAGAAAGAAAGAAAGAACTGACAGACAAAGAAAGCAATAAAGAAAGAATCAGAAAGGTTGACAGGCAGACGAAGAGAGAGAGAGAGAGGACGGGGAAAGAGAAGCAAGGCCCCCTTAAGAATTCCCCAAGAGGGACCCCCCCCCCTTATTCTGCATTCTTGGCAGCCCCTCCGAATTCTTCTTCCCCCCCCCTCCCTCCTTTGTCCCGGGGACCCTCGCATTCCAGTAACCTGACACCCCTCCCGCGAACTCAAACCGGCCTCCACCACACTCCCCTCTTGACTTGTTGAGTTATTTCGGGAAGCTTGGCTCTGCCCTCCCCTCCCCAAGGCCCTTGACCTATGACCCCCCCCTTCCAAAATATCTCCCCCCCTCCCCATCACAACCCCTTCTGGGCCGCCGTCTCCGCCCCACCAAGGCGTCAATGCAATGATTGTCCCGTCTGCGCGTCCCCATCGGGCCGATATCCCGAGCTCCGGAGTGATGGGCACAGCAGGCGGATGCCCTGGCGGTAGAGTTCACACCTCCCACGCAAACAACCCTCCCCCCCCGCCAGTGTGTCTTGTGTCCGAGGGGTCTTTGTCCTCCGAAGGGGCTAAAAATAAGCTGAAAGGTTGGACATCCACGTTGCCTCTATTTGAAGGCGCCTCCTGGGTCTTTCCAGGGACAATGAAGAGGTCATCACGACGTTCTTCTTCTATTGTCCTACTGTCACTCATCTTCCCTGCCCCGCCTCCTTCCAAGCGCTCCTGGCTCTGCAGCCCCCGCCCCCCCATAAAGCCCCCCCCCTTCACAATGTTACATACAGGCAGTCCTTGACCTATGACCACAACTGAGCCCAACATTTCTCCTGCTCAGCGTTTTTCTTGCCACCGTTGTTAAGCGAGTCCCTGCAGTTTTGACAGGTCACAAAAAGGGGATTGCATGCATGACCCTGGGGCACTGCCATCGTAAATATGAATCAAGCATCCAAATATAAATCACCCGCATCTATGGGAATTTGCGACTGCTCATTTAGCAAAGCAATGGTGCAAAGGCACTGAAAAGGTGACTTTTAACTCGTCCTCACACTTATGACCGTTGCAGCATTCCCCAGGGTCACCTGATCAGAATTCAGATGCTTGAAGACCAGCATGGATTTAGGACAGTTGCAACTGTTGGAAAGATTGTCCTTCTGGGTTCAGTTCCAAGTGGGGAAAAAGACCCGGGAAACACGGAGGCTGTTTGGAAGGTTTAATGGTGGACAGGACCGCGTGGCCTGGAGCTCCAGAGTGAAAAGGAAGGATGATCACATGCTCCAAGGTGAAGGAAGAGATCAAGAAAAGGGGCTGAGGGGCTGAGAGTGCCTGGGTTTTATACCCTCTGTTGGGATTTGAATTTGAACTTGTATTCTGACTGGTTGGCAGCCCCCATGGGGCCATGCAAGGGCAACTAGGCTGTCCTGAGTTCCAGGCTTGGTTGAGCCTGGCTGGATGATGATGCACTGAAAGGGCTTTGGGCAATTGTTATCATTTTTACCTGGAGATCTTTGTTATGTAAAGTATTCTAACCCAGGCCTTAATGGCCCACCTGTCAACAAAGGTGGGGGTGAGTTTCTGCTTCTGAGTTTCTATTCTTTTTAGATGAGATATTCTGCCTTTTTAATATTTCCTACGCTATTTCAATTTTCTAGGACAGGGGTGGGTGCTAATTCTCTCTAGCAAAGTCCAGGGGGTCATGGGATGTCTTGCTTCATGACCATCATAACTTACAATCATTATGGTCATAATTTGAGGACTACCTGTAGTGGCGCAAGTAGAGGGTCAGAGGGCTGCAGGAAAGAATGTCCTTGAATAATGTTTGGGTCAAGGAATCAGGAAGAAAAAAGGGAATTTTTCAAATACAGGTAGTTCTCGACTTAAAGTCATTTGTTTAGTGACCGTTCAAAGTAGCACTGAAAAAAAGTGACTTAGGACCGTTTTTCACCTGACCATTAGAGCATCCCCATGGTCACAGGATCAAAATTCAGACATTCGGCAGCTGACTCATAGTTATGACGGTTGCAGTATCCCAGTGGGGGGTCGGGTGTCACACAATGCCCTTTTGCAACCTTCTGTCGAGGAAAGTCCATAGGGAAGCTCAGATTCACTTAACAACTGTGTGGCTCATTTAACAACTGCAGTGATTCACTTAACAACTGTGAGAAGCAAGGTCGTAAAATGGGGGGAAACTCTCTTAAGGACTGTCTCATTTAGTGATGGAAATTTTTGGCTTAATTGTGCTTGTAAGCTGAGGACCACCTGTCAATCTTTCTTTTTCTTTCTTTTGTTGTTTCTTCCTTTCTTCCTTTCTTATTTCCTTCCCCTCTTTCTTTCCTGTTTGTCTGTGTCAATCTTTCTTGTTCTTTCTTTCTGTCTGTCAATATCACTTTGTCTATCTGTCTATCAATCTTTTTCTTTCTTACTTATTTCTTTCTTTCTTTTCCTTTCTTCCTTCTTTCCTTTTCTTTCCTTTTCTCTGTATCTAGTTCTTTTTTTCTCTCTCCCTTTCTCCCTCTTTCTTTCTTTCTTTCTTTCTTTCTTTCTTTCTTTCTTTCTTTCT
>BLBF01000048.1:14627888-14647176 GCA_015471245.1 Laticauda colubrina | reverse complement strand
TAAGAGAAGAAGAAGAAGAGGAAGAGGAGAAGGAGGAATGGAAGGAAGAAAGAAAAAAGGAACGAAGGAAAGGAAGAAGAAGAAGAAGAGAAAAGAGGAGGAAGAGGAATGGAAGGAAAAAAGATAAATGGAAGGAAGAAAAGGAAGAGGAGGAGGAGGAGGAATGGAAGGAGGAAAGAAAGAAGGAAAGGAAGAAGAAGAGGAAGAGGAGGAGGAGGAATAGAAGGAAGGAAGAAAAATGGTAGGAAAGGAAGAAGAAGAAGGAGAGAGGAAGAGGAAGAAGAAAAAAAAGGAAAGAAAGAAAGAAGTCAACATAGATTTCTCTTTCAATCATTGTCAGTCCAAGTTCCTACAGGTTGTTCTCCTCTTACAACCATAACTGAGTCCAATATTTTTGTGGCTAAACGAAACTGTGGTTACATAAATTCTGCCCCATTTTGCAACATTTCTGGCCACCATGGTGAAGTGAATCCCAACAGTTACTAAGTTAGTCACACGGTCATTAAGTAAATCTGGCTTCCCCATGGGTTTGTTATCAAGAGGTGGCAAAAGGGGATCATGTGATACGAGTCAGTTGCCAATTTTGATCGCTTGACTCCCAGGGATGCTGCGATGGTCATAAGTGTGAAAACCTGGTCCTAAGTATCTTTTTTCAGTGCCGTTGTAACTTCGAGTGCTCACTAGACAAATGATTGGAAGTCAAGGACTGCCTATATTGTTGTTGTTGTTGTTGTTTTAATCTTTGCATTTGTAAACTTTAATGAAATTATACTCAGAAGGAAAAATAAAAGAGGGAGCAGTTTTTGTACAGTCTCTTTACCTGAGTATTGTCAACTGCAGGCCACGTCCACCCTAATTGTCGCGTGCTTCGCTTGTCATTTTGCGGTTCAAAATGATTGTCATTTTGCGGTTCAAAAAGGCGTAGAATTCCTGTTCTGTTTAAGGAGAGATGAACTTTTTTTTTTCATGGTGCGAGAGAGGCAAACATTTTCTGCGAGGGCCCTGCAGGCAGGACGAGAAGCAACGGACGGAAACTCATCGAGGAGAGAAGCAACTTAGAAATTAGGAGACATTTCCTGACAGCGAGAACAATTCAGCAGTGGAACAGCTTGCCTCTAGAAGTTGTGAATGCTCCAGCACTGGAGGTTTTTAAGAAGAGACTAGTCAAATGTCTGAAGTGGTAGAGGGTCTCCCGCTTGAGCAGGGGGATGAACTAGATGACCGCTGGGGTCCTTTCCAACTCCGTTTTTCTGTTAATGTCAACTGGGATCAGCCCAAAACAAGGTTGAAACTGGACTTTAACAAAATATCCATTGTATACATTAATTTACTGACTGATACATTTATTTATTTGTATCCCAATTTTATTTTTTTAGAAATTACTCAAAGCGGAGGAATCCCCGTCTCCTGGTGATTGGCCCAAAGCCACCCAGCTGCCTTTCATGCCTAAGGAGGAACTAGAACTCCCCGTCTCCTGGTGATTGGCCCAAAGTCACACAGCTGCCTTTTACTTCCTAAGGCGGGACTAGAACTCACCGTCTTCTGGTGATCGGCCCAAAGTCACACAGCTGCCTTTTAGTGCCTAAGGCGGGACTAGAATTCACCGTCTCCTGGTGATTGCCCCAAAGCCACCCAGCTGCCTTTCATGCCTAAGGCTGGACTAGAACTCACCACCTCCTGCTGATTGGCCCAAAGTCACCCAGCCAGCTTTCATGCCTAAGGAGGGACTAGAACTCCCCGTCTCCTGGTGATTGGTCGATTTCAGCCTGTTTTTCAGCCCATTTTGGTCCCGTTTTGGGGCCGTTTTGGGCTCATTCTTCAGCCATTTTTGGCCTGTTTTGGGCCCATCTTTCGGCCTGGTTTTGGAGGCTGCAGGAGGCCACGGAGGGTGAAAACGGGCGTGAGGGGGCTGCTTGTGGCTGTGTTTGCTGCCAGAGGCACCGTGGGCCGGTCCTTTGGTCTTTCCGGGCCAGGCCTGCAGTCCATATTTAAGCACCTTGTGGGCCAGGTCTGACCCCCTCAGGCCTTGAGTAGGACACCCCTGGGCTAACCTACCAGAACCCGGTTATGGCTAAGCCATTTTTCCTGTTTTTGCTTTGCCTGGTCCAGTACATTACCTGAACTCTGCCCGGTTCCCCCTTGTGGGTTCTTTACCTAGGAGTAAAAATCGCTTTATTCCAACTATTCTTTCCTCTGCTTATTCATGCTTTTTCTGTGTTGAATCCTTCGGTTTTGGAAGCCTTTCCAATTCTTCATTTTTTATTGGTGGGATCTCAGAGGGTGACTGGGAAACCAGCCACGTTCCCATCACCTCACAATTTCTCACACACTTTCCATATTTATACAGGTCTTTGAAAGAAGCAAATGACTCACGTCGAACCATCCTCTTCAAAGGATTTCTAGGAATTATTTGCAAGGAGGGGGGAAAAACAGAAAGATAATTCTCTTTCTTTCACCCATATTAGCTTCCTTCTTTTGCAGGACGTGCTCCATGGCTAATTTACCCTTTTAAATAAATATTTGGATTATTAAAATATGCATGTCTTGGTCAAAGAACAGGCACACAGGTTGTCCTGGGCTTGTTATGATTCGCTTAGTGACTGTTCGAAGTTACAACAGCACTGAAACACGGGGCTACATTGATTCATTTAACAATGGTGGCTAAAAGAGATCATAAAATAGTTACTTGTTTTGGCCACCGCTGTTAAGCGAATCAATGCAGTTTTTAAGTGGTCATTAAGTGAATCTCACTTCCTCTATTGAGTTTGCTTCTTGGAAGCCACGAGATCACAAGTGGTGATATCAGAAGTCCTCAACTTATGGCAGCTCATTTAGTGACCGATTGAAATTCCAACAGCACTGAAAAAAGAGACTTGTGACCACTTTTCACATTTATGACCGTTGCAGCCTCCCTGTGGTCACATGATCCAAATAATTCAGACACTTGGCAATTGATTCATATTTATGCCGGTCGCAGTGTCCAAGGGTCACATGATCCTCTTTTGTGATCTTCTGATGAGCAAAGTCAATGGGGGAAAAACCCAATTCACTTAACAACCATGTTACTCACTTAACAACTGAAGTTATTTGCTTAACAACTGGGACAAATGGGACAAGGTAAAATGGGGCAATGCTCACTTGACAATTGTCTCAATTAGTGGCATAAATTTTGGGCTCAATTGTGTTCATAAGTTGAGTACTAACTGTGTATGACCACAGGACACTGCAACCATTGTAAATAAATGCAAAGTGACCAAATTTTGACCATGGAACCATACTTCGGTGGTAAGTGCGAGGACTGGTTGTAATTTACCTTTTTTTTTCAATGCTGTCGTAACTTCAAAAGGTTACTAAATGAATGGTTGGAAGTCAAGGATTACATGTAATCCCATAGTCCATGATTGCTTGGACAAGCATTGGTCATTTTGGGTGTCTTTTTCTGAAAATAATTCCCAATGCAGACTGCCCCGTCTCAGAATATTTGAAATTTTGCAAATTCCTCCTTTAATCCCTCAAACAGAAACATCTTAAAATAGAAGGCGTACAAAAGCCATGTTCTTGGCTGCATGGATTTCTAAATCAAGAATAGGCAGGAGAGATTGCAAAGCCAGCAAAAACCAGACGAAAACTTGGAACTGGCGTCTGAAGTCAGCCAAGTCCCCAAAAAAGAAAAGGAAAAACAGAAAGTCAAATTCACCAGGATGGGCATTCAAACTTTTTCCATCAGTTTCATGCAGGCCAGACTTTTGCTTTTAACTAAATACATATTTGGGATTAATTACGGAGGCCGTGGACAGGGGAAATGGATACGGATATTATGGAATTTGGGGACTCTTTGCCAACTTGAAAATCTAAAAGCATAAGAAACTGCTTCGTATTAAGGCAGATTTTTATCTGTTTACCATTTACCAGAGAACATTTTTGCATTGTTTAGCCTAGGAATGCAGGGAGTCCTCGACTTATGACCACAATGGGGGTGGGGGCTGAATTTCTATCGCTAAGCGAAGTGGTTGTTGAGGGAGCGTGATTTTACACCCTTTGTTTGCCGTGGTGGTTCAGCAAATCGCTGTGGTTGTTAAGTGAATCATGTGGTCGTTAAGCGAATCCAGTCTCTTCCCCCCCCATTGATTTTGCTCATTGGAAGCCAGCTGGGAAGGTCATAAATTATGATCACATGACCCCAGGACAGTACAACCATCATCCATACAGGCCAATTGCCAAATTTTGATTAGAATCAGAGTAGAGCTGGAAGGGGGCTTGGAGATCTTCTAATCCAGTCCCCTGCTCAGTCAGGAGATCCTATACCATTTCAGACAAGTGACTGTCCTTATGATGCTGCAATGGTCATAACTACGAGGACCAGTCAAAAAACACTTTTTTCATTGTTGTTATAACTGTGCATGGTCGCTAAATTAATGATCACAAGTCGAGGATTGCAAATCTTCTGAATGGGGGATCTTTATGTTTGGTTACTAAACAGAATAGAGACAGTTGGACCAATCTGAGGACGAAAAAAAAAACACAGTGGTCCTTGAGTTTCAATCACAGTTCAGCCCAAAATTTCTGTTCTTAAGCCTATGTCCCATTGCACCAACGGATGCAAAGAGGATGTAAAATGGACAAAAAAGCTTGCCATCCATTGTAAAACGCGATGCATCCGTTGTGTACTCACTGCATACATGTTTCATACGCTCTATCTGTTGAGCATCCGTCCCCTGAGATTTCATCCGCGCAAGAAGTTTTGAGCTGCACAAAACTTTGTGAACGGATGAACTTTCCACCGCGTACGATGTACATCTGTGACATATACGGGCAACAAACGTTCTATGTCTGTTTATCATCCATTAAACGTCCGCTGTATCCTCTCTGCATCCTCTGGCCATCCCCTCAACTCACATCCGCTGCAGCTGAAAACAGAAAGAGGGAGGAAACAAAAGGTACACGGAACGTCTACACAGCGTTAGTAGCACGGAAATAGAAAGGATGTAAGCGGATGCATCTCTTATATAAAGGATTAAAAACGGACAAAACGTTTGTATCTGGGATGTATCTCGGATATTTAGGATGTCTGGAGGATGCCTAGAGTATGTGGAAGGACACCTAGCGGACAACCGACATTTCCGAAAAAAGGGGAAGGAAATCACCTGGATCTCGGCATGAGTCCAGCAGCCGTGGTGTACAAACCTCTTCAGCCTTGGTCTTGGTCTTCCACATCATCAATTGATCTCCACCATGGATCATCACACACTCCTTATGGTAGCTGCGATCATTCAACACCAGAACCAAGCCCTCTTCAGACTGTTTCACCTTTTCTACACAAGGAGAAGAAGGAGACGTTCAAGAGCTGTGTGGGTCCGAGGATGGATCGTGAGAAGAATGGAGTTTGGACTGTATGACAAGCTGATGGTGGAGCTGAGGAATGGAGACCCTCGTACATTCCAGCACTTCATGAGGATGCCACCAGCCATGTTTGATGAAGTTGTTGAGCGTCTGAGACCCAGGTTGACCAAGCCGAGCACCAATTTCCATCCCAACCTGGACCCTGGACTGAAGGTGGCACTGACTCTGCGGCACCTGGACTCTGGAACCACATACAGAAACATGCAGTATGCATGGAGGGTGCCACACAACAGCATCAGCAAAGTGGTCAGAGAAGTGGTGCAGGCCATCATAGAAGAATACGTGGAGGAGCTCCTCCATTGTCCCACCACTGAAGAAGACTGGAGGAAAGTTGCAGAACAGTGGTATCAGAGGTGGAACTTTCCCCACACCGTTGGAGCCATACATGGGGAGCATGTGGCCTGCAAAGCTCCAGCCAACTCAGGGTCCACTTATTACAACTACAAGGGCTTCTTCAGCATCATCCTCTTTGCCATGGTTGATACTGACTACAAGTTCATCTACATCGATACTTCAGGCAACGGGTCAGCTTCAGATGGCCAGATATACAACGCCAGTGACCTCAAGGATGGGCTGGAACGCAACCTCATCAAGGGTT
The DNA here is from genome assembly GCA_015471245.1 of Laticauda colubrina. NCBI lineage: Eukaryota > Metazoa > Chordata > Lepidosauria > Squamata > Elapidae > Laticauda > Laticauda colubrina. Next base: position 14,641,178 of record BLBF01000048.1, on the reverse strand, counting down.
TTCCAGATCCAGACCCCCTACCCAACGACACACAAAATATGACCTACTTCATCGTGGGGGATGACGCCTTCTCCCTCACAACCTACCTCATGAAGCCCTACACTTCCAGACACCTCACCCGTGAAGAGAGGATCTTCAACTACAGGCTGTCCAGAGCAAGGCGGGTGGTGGAGAACGCCTTTGGCATCCTGGCCAACAGGTTCCAGGTACTTCTCACCACCATGCAGCATCGCCCACAGACCGTGAGGAGGATCGTGGAAGCTTGCTGCATCCATGCGCACCCGCTACCCAGTGTTGCAGAACAGACTTGTCGACCGTCAACAAGGGAATGGGGACATGAAGCCTGGTGAATGGAGGCAAGGACGTAACCTGATAGAAACTGTGGATGTAAAAGGCCCCAACAGAGCTTCATGTGGAGGGAAGAAGCAGCGCAACCTACTGAGACACTGGTGCAACTCCCCAGCTGGAGCAGTGGAGTGGCAAGACAGGATGATAGATGATTAATGGATGCTTCCTTGAGCCTGTCTCATAACACTGATGAGATTGGGCCATGTATGTTGAGTGATCCTACAATGAATAGGGCATTAATAAAGAGCTTTGTTTATTTTAAAATGTGTTGATCAATGAATAAATTGTTATTGATAAAAAAGGTCCATATGTGTGACAGCTGGGATGGTGGATCATACAGTCCCACTATGCTTGCACTGGAGGTTTATCTATCCCACAACTATCCTTATCTATCCCACAAGCATGCAAAGGCTTAACCATTTGTTAAAAGTTTTCACCAACACTTTACTAAGGTAAAAAAATGAACCAAGTAAACTAAGTGTCTTAAGCAAAGATAACCTTTATTAACTGTCTTAGGGAAACTTTATGACTTTATTAAAAAAGCAAAATGAATCAAGTAAAGTATCTTAAGCAAAGATAAAGTGAACAAGTAACAACTCAGTCTCTGACATTATTCTCAGTCACTCTGAGGCATGTCCATGGTCTCAGCTGTTAAGCGGGCAGGGACTGTGGAGGTGGCTGTGGCTTGAATGCTGGTCTGAGGCACCATTGGGGTGCTTGGCCCCAAGAGTACAACAGGGGATGGTGTGTTCAGGAAACTGTCCAAGAGCTGACTCAGTCCCGTGAGGTTGAGAGGCCCTTCATCAAGCAACTTGAGATGTCAGGCCCAATACTGATGACAGATTGTCCGTTGACGGGCTTGGCTGTGAGGTGGAGGAAGGAGTAGTGTAGTGGGGCTGTCTGGTCTGCAGCTGGGTGAGACTGGTATCTGTGGCGTGCGATGAACCTGGGCCTGGACTGGGAAGGTCTGTTTTTGCTGTGGGAAGTCCTGGTAGTCGTAGCCTTGGTAGGTGAGGGGCTGTTGAAAGCCGTGGAAGGGCTGTGACATCGCCTGGGGTGGAGGAGCAGACCTGGACTTGGTAGGAGCAGCTTTAGCTGGGCCTTGAGGGTTGTGCATAAGTGCTGTGATCTTCTGCTTCATCACCTGGTACTGGGCCTCGGGCAGGTCCCTCAGGGTCTGGCTCACGTAGGTGATGAAGGGCTTCCGGTCAGAGGATGGTATGTCGCTGTGGACCAGCTGAGAGAGAAGTTCTGTGCTGGTCTTCATGTGGTTCTGGCCCTCCAGTCTGCCTCTCTACCTGCATCCTCTGGAGCTGGGGGTGGGGGCGGGGGTGGGGGGTGGGGGTTGGCCTCTGGTGGCTGCTGTTTCTGCCTCTATTTGTTACAGCAAGGCATCATCCTCCACGAGATTCTCCAAGTCCACCGGCATGGGGAGTGCAGCTGTCGGGGGGGTCTCTGCCATGGGGCCCTCCGAAGACACCTGCCTGGACAGGGTAGCTGGCTCCTGGCTGGAAGAGGACTGGCTGTCTGTGGGCTGTCTGAGGGAGAGGGGTCTCAGAGGGGCTGCTCCTCGGTGGCGGATCTATTCCTCCAGGAAGCTGCACTTGGCCAGGACGTACATCTCCCGGTCAGTGAGTTTGACAATGGCCTGCCCGGATTTCTTCAGGTGTAGCTTCCCATACCAGGTGTGCATGTGCTTCCACCATCCCAGGAGTACTTCTGCAGTGTAGCCCAGGCTCTCTGCCTTGTCTCTTCAAGCTGTGTTTCTTCTTGGTGTCCCGATACAGTCTGTGGCCCTTTCTCCAGAGGTACTCGTTCTCCCTCAGCCACCTCATCCTCATCCTCAGCATGCATCCTCAGCACCTCATCCTCATGCTCCTCGATACTGTGTACTGTTTCCTCTCTCCCTTCTGCTTCCCTTACCTCTTCCTCCCTCTGGCAGGGGCTTCAGCAGGGCCTTCAGCAGCAGGGCTTTGAGGGGCTTTGAGGGGCTTGGGGCTGGTCCACCACAGCAGCAGCAGCTTTAGAGTCAGTGCCAGGGGGTGGGATGCTGGTTCTGTCCTTCTTGCCAGGGCTGGAACAAGTAGGCAGGGGCTTCCTCTTCTTGCTTGACTGACAAACCATGGTGTTCCTGCTAGGCGTATGTGGCAGCACGTCTTTCCCCTGAATGCTGACTGCATGCGAGCTGCATCCTTTTATATCTGCGGAGCTGATGCAATTCATACTCCCCACATGCGCAGTGAACGCTTTGCATCCGATATACATCTGCGTGGCATCCGCTTTGCTTCCTATAGGCGTACGTGATGTATCCGCTGCATCCGCTATGTGTCCGCTTCAAAATTCTCCCCCGGAACCCCTTCGGAGGTGTCATCCGCTTTCATCCGCTAGGCTTCCTATGAACATCCGCTTAACATCCCCGCTACATACTACCCATGTCTGTTCTTTTCCGTTCTGTTTATGCAAATTTTCGCCACTTTTTGGAACGGATGACAACGGATGGAGCCACCCCCGAAATTTTGCTTGTCTGCTGTGTCCTTTATGCATATGTTTTGCATCTGTCGGCCAGTGGGACTGGGCCTTTAAGAGAGACATTTGTTGAATGAGTTTTGCCCCATTTTACGATCTATCTTGCCACAGTTGTTAAGTGAATCCCTGCAGTTGTTAAACAAGTCACATGGTCATTAATTGAATCTGCCCCCCCCCCATTGACTTTGCTCTACAGAAGGTCGCAAAAGGAGAGCACGTGATCTCCAGGACACTGTCTGCAACCGTCATAGATATGAATCAGTTGCCAAGCATGTGAATTTTGATTATGTGACCACAGGAATGCTGCAATGGTCGCAAGCCTGAATAATGGTTGTAAGTCAAAACATCTGTATAGTTTGGAGAAACCAGGCTAACCATTGCCAAAAAGTGTCTGGGAAAAGATCAAGATGGATCTTCTTGGTTTATAGAATAACTAATCTGGTTTCTCTCTCACACCCTTCTTATTTGACAGTGGTGATCAACACTCTCATTTTTATCTAAAATATGTTTGGCTGATCTTTACGGACTGATTCTGTGATTTTCTCCCCTTTTTTCTCCTGCCATTTGGGGGGGTCCCATGAGGCCACTGGGCATGACCCACCGGCCTCGTCTCTGGCATAACATTCCCAGCCTGTGACGGGTTCAAGACAACGCCAGGGAAGTTCAAGACTTGACAACTGGGAAGATTAAAAAAAAAGAAAAACACAACAACACCCAATGCATGGTTCTTGACTTAGATCAGAGTTTCCCAGCCTTGGCAGCTGGAAGATGGAGGACTTTGACTCCCAGAATTCCCAAGCCCCTCTTAAAGCATGGCTGGCTGGGGGGTTATGGGAGATGGAGTCCTCCTTAAAGCATTCTGGCTGGGGGTTATGGGAGTTGGAGTCCTCCTCTTTTAAATTATTCTGGCTGGGGGATTATGGGAGTTGAAGTCCAGAAGTTTCTCTCTCTCCCTCCCTCTCCCTCTCTTCCTCCATCCCTCTTTTTGATAAAGTCATCCCCAAAACATTTAACTGGAGAATGCTCTAACTCAGTTGCACCTGATATAAAAAAAAAAAAAGCGCTGTTCATTATAACATCCATTAATCATGCCAAAAACCCAGAGTGTCTATGCTTAAGGAATGCTCATTTCCAATAAGTGCATAAAGAGAGAATTACTGATTTGGAAACACTCCAAAATCTTTCAAGGTGCTTGATAGATCAGACGTTAAAAGCCTCTCGATGTGAGCACCACATAAAATCTCCATGTGAGATTTATCACCAAAAACAGCTACTAATTCCTTTCCCTGCAAGCTGTTTGTCTGAATTTGCGTCATTAAAATTAGGTGGGGGAAAAAAATACAACGCATTAGCAATTTGGGCTAACATTACCCGATTTGCTATCTCTTGTAATCCAATGCAGGGGAAAGAAATTAGGAATTTTAACACTGTGCCAGAATTGCAGTTTGCTTTCCTTCCTGGCTCACTTGCCAAAAAAAAGAATCGTCTTTGCAATCTGAAACCAATACAGGTAATCGTCATCTTATAACTTTTCATTTAGTGGCCATTCAAAGTTGCAACGGAACTGGAAAAAAAAAACCCTTACAACCATTTTTCAAACTTCTCACTTCTTGCAACATCCCCGCGGTCCCATGATCAAAACTCAAGCACTTGGCAACTGACTTGCATTTATGACGGTCGCAGTGTCCCAGAGTAACGTGATCCCTTTTTGCAACCTTCTGACCAGCAAAGTCGACAAGGGAAGCCCAGATTCACTTAACAACCGTGTGACCAATTTTACAACTGCAGTAATTTACTCAACAACGGTGGCAAGAAAGGTTGTAAAATGAGGCAAAACTCATTTAACTGTCTTGCTCGGCAATGGAAAAACTGTGCTTAGTTGTGGTCGTAAACCGAGGACTACTTGCAATGTTCTTTTTAAAAGCTTGTACCAAGTTTTATAGATTGTCAGTACAAAACAAAGCAATGTTTTAGCTGCTATCTGTATTTTCCACTCTCTAGCACAAACATGTTGTTGGGTGGGTGCGTTTTGCTGATTTGCCGAATCAGATTTAGCTATTTTAAAGTCCAAATTCAATGGCCCACAAAGTGTTATTTAATAAGTGACAATACACCGTTTGTGTTTGGTCATTGGTGCACAGAAAATATTTGTGTTTTTTGCGAGTTAAAAAAAGGATCTCTATAGTTAATGAACTGCTGGATTTCTTTCCTGGACTCAACAGGCCAAAAGTAGTCAGTTAACACAGAGCAAACACAGACCAGGAATATTAGTTTATTATTTACACACATCCTTCCATCATGATTGGTGCATTTAATGCATTTTTTTACTATCTTGTTCTAATGTTATGAAGCAGCTCCTAGGATGGTAGACCAGAAACAATCAAGATGAATAAAGTATACATTTTTAAAAGGTGGAAGGGAAAACCATACACATAATTCTGGCATACATTTGACTTAAAGTTTTAACATAGAACATATGTAAAATTAATGCAAGCAAATAGGGTCAAAGCTAACAAGAAGAAGCAAAATATTAACAGAAAGAATTAAAACAAGCCGAAAGAAGTTGCTTCTGAATTCCTTCTGAGCAATTATTAAAACATTATAATTACAGGAAAAAAGCTAGCTTTTTTCTATTAACCTATATATCTCCTAGAGTATACCATAATTATAAAAAAGGTAACTTTTTCTAAAGCTATTTGCTCTCATCATCAAGACCAAATGTGATTAAGTTTTTGTTCTGTTTCCTGCAAAAAAGTCAGTAAGGCTTTTTCCTGTCACCCATAAATGTATAGTTTCTCTAATAAAATAAAACTACTGTATGTATGCATTTCTGGAGGGAAGGTTAAATTCTGATTTGCCCCCCCCCCCAATTGGGTGACCATGGGTACCTGTGTGAGTACTGGAAGAGCAACTCCTGTTTAGATTTATCCCCAGATCTCCTTTGCTGAGCGAGACAGCTGTTGAGTGAGTTTTGCCCCATTTTACAACCTTTCTTGACACCATCGTTAAGTGAACTGCTGCAGTCGTCAAGTTAACCACATGGTTGTTAAACGCATCTGGCTTCCCCATTGACGGTTTGTCAGAAGGTTGCAAAAGGGGATCACGTGACACTGCGAGGGTCATAAATACGAGTCAGTTGCCAGAGCATTCGAATTTTGATCATATGACTACAACGGACGTAAGTGTGAAAAAACTTCATAGGTCCCTTTTTGGTCAGTGCCGTTGTCACTCCAGATGGTCACTAAGTGAATGGTCATAAATGGAGGAGTGCCGCTATCTCTGTCCTCTGTTAGAGTCTTTAACTTTTATTTTTCTCTCTAATTTTCTGGGCATCTAGCTGTACCTATTGACTTCACTGGCACAAAGCAGCCAAGAAGACAAGCAGTGGGTTGGGCTAGAAGATCTCAGAGGTCCCTTCCGTGCCTATGATTCTCTGTCCGGCCTTTCTGAGGATGGAGGCACCAGGGGAAGTTCTGTTTTAAGGCTGTTTCTGGCCCATCCAGCAAAGACACAAAGGCCACCGGCTGCTGGTTGTAAATATTAATAAAAATTAATGACTCAGAAAGATCATCCAGAATCATCCAGGTCTCCAGCATCCCCATCTCTGCTCAGTTGGATGGGATACACATATCATAGCAGGAGAAGGAGGAAGAACAGGCACAGGCAGTCCTCATCTTACAACCACAAATAAGCCCAAAATCTCCATTGCTAAGTGAGACCATTGTTCTATGAGGTTTTTTGTCTCATTTCTGGCCCCAGTCGTAAAGCGAATCCGTTCTGTTGTTAAGCAAACCCAACTTCCCCACTGACTTTACTTGCCAGAAGGTCATAAAAGGGGATCACGTAATTCCCCCGCCCCCAGGACACTGCGACCATCGTAAATATGAGTTGCTTGCTTCGGTTGTTAAGCGAATTGTTGCCGTTGTTAAGCAAGTCCCACAGTCGTTAAGTAAACCTGGCTTCCCTCTTGACTTTGCTTCTCAGAAGGTCGCAAAAGGGGATTACCCAACCCCAGGGACACTGCAACCGTCGTAAATACGAGCCGGTTGCCGAGCACACGAATTCTGATCACGAGACCTGCAATGGCTGTGAGTATTTTAAAAAGTTCCTTGTTTCAGTTGTTGTGGCTGTTGTAACGTCAAATAGTCACTAAACAGATGGTTGTAAGTTGAAGAAGACCTGCAGTGATTTTTTTTTATTCGTTTGCGCGCGTGCACACACACACACACACACACACACACACAGAATCCATAAACCTTTTGACAAATTTCCCTCTTTCTCCCCCTGTATTCCTTTCACACACAAACTGTGATTTATTTATTTTTTTCCCCAGGAATTGAGATTTCCAGTTAGACCTATTTCGGTTCCTGGTCGGTTCTTTTTGGTGCCAGCTGCTATCGAGTCGCTGGGAAAACCACGGGAAGCCGACAGGAGGCACTTCAACGTCTCATTCGTGTGTATGTGTGTGTGTGGGGGGGGGGGGGGTTGCCTCTCTGTAAGGGGTGGGTAAGTGGAGGATGGGAACGGTTGTTAAATGGCTTGCACATGGTTTTGCAAAAGTGGGCTGGTGTATTGCTGACCTGGGTAGATTTCCAGTTTGTTGTGGTTCAAGAGGGGAGGAACACCAAACTGCACACACACACATCCCCAACACGCACGGGGGAGGCACAAGCACCAAGATTATTTTGGGTGACATTTGTGGCTTGGGGAGGGATGGGGGCATTAGAAATCCCAAAGCAGTTTCCTTACATGTTTGCCTTCCTATTCCTCTGCAAAAAATCTTTGCTAATTTTGCCAAAATAGCATCCGTGGGTTGACACATGCTCACACATGTTCACCCATGCACGCACACACACACACACACATACACATACTGTGTCTCTCCCCTCTCAGGACTTTATTATCTGGGGGGAGGGGGGCACTATAGATTAGCTGAAGTTACGAAAGGGGAAAATTTTGCTTTTCAGTGTATTCCTTTTTAAACATGCGTATCTCCCTTTAGATTTATCCCCAGATCTCCTTTGCTGAGCGAGACAGCTGTTGAGTGAGTTTTGCCCCATTTTACAACCTTTCTTGACACCATCGTTAAGTGAACTGCTGCAGTCGTCAAGTACAAGAAATGCATAGAAAGAATCTTTGCAGCTCTGAGTTGAATTGGGAGGAGGGGGCTGGGGGGGTGTCTCTGAGCTTGGGGTTTTTCTTGAAGACCTTTCATGACCCAACTAGGGAACATCATCAGTGCTAGAAAGGAGGAGGAGGAAGACAAGGAGGAAGAGGAGGATAAGGAGGATGACAAGGACGAGGAGGAGGAGGAGGAAGACGAGGAGGAGGATAAGGAGGACGACAAGGACGAGGAGGAGGAGGAGGAAGACGAGGAGGAGGATAAGGAGGACGACAAGGACAAGGAGGAGGAGGAGGAAGACGAGGAGGAGGATAAGGAGGACGACAAGGATGAGGAGGAGAAGGAGGAAGACGAGGAGGAGGAGGATAAGGGGGACGGCAAGGATGAGGAGGAGGAGGAGGAGGAGGAAGACGAGGAGGAGGATAAGGAGGACGACAAGGACGAGGAGGAGGAAGACGAGGAGGACAAGGACGAGGACAAGGACGAGGAGGAGGAGGAGGATGACGACGATGGGATCCTTGGTGCTCTCTGAGCTTGGGGGTTTTCTTGAAGACCTTTCATGACCCAACTAGGGAACATCATCAGTGCTAGAAAGGAGGACAAGGATGTGGAGGAAGACGAGGAGGAGGAGGAGGAGGAAAAAGATGAGGAGGAGGAGGATAAGGAGGAGGACAAGGACGAGGAGGAGGATAAGGAGGAGGACAAGGAGGAGGAGGAGGAGGAGGAAGACAAGGTGGAGGAGGAGAAGGAGGAGGACGACGACTATGGATGCTTGGTGCTCTCTCAGCTTGGGGGTTTTCTTGAAGACCTTTCACGACCCCACTAGGGAACGTCATGTGCTAGGAGGGAGTGGGATTTGTGGAGAAGGGGGAGGGGAGGGGAGGGAGGGGGAAGAGGAGGAGAAGCCTCCGGAGTCCTTAGTGTTCTCTGAGCTTGGTGGCTTTCTTGCAGTTGTTCTATGACCCAACTAGGCAGTATCACCAGTGCTAGTAGGGAGGGTGGAGAGGAGGAGGAGGAGGACTATGGATCCTTCTCTCCCTCTCCCTCCCCCTGCCCCTCCCCCTCTCCACAAACCCCCTCCCTTCTAGCCTGATCAGAAATGTCTTCAAGTAAAGCATCAAACTCTAAGAACACCAAGGACCCCATAGTCCTCCTGCTCCTCCTCCTTACAAACCCCACTCCCTACATTGATGATGTCAACTAGATGGGTCATGAAACGTCTGCAAAAAACCCACCAAGGTCAGGAAACATTGATCTCACAATCCTCTTCCTCCCACCCCTACCCCGCCCCAAACCCATTGATGATGTTCCCTACTTGGGTCATGAAATGTCTGCAATAAAGCCACCAAGTTCAGAGAGAACCAGGCTCTTCCAGTCCTCCTCCTCCTCCTCGCTTCTAGCACTGATGATGTTCCCCACTTGGGTCATGAAACGTCTGCAAGAAAACCATCCAGCTCAGAAAGCACCAGGCCCTTCCAATCCTCCTCCTCCTCTTCCTCCTGCCCTTCCTCCTCCTCTTCTTTTTCCTGTCCACATCCTCCTCTTCCTCTTTTCTGCAAACCCCCCCCCCCTCCCTTCTAGCACTGACAGTGTTCCCTAGTTGGGTCATGAAATGTCTGCAAGAAAGCTGACAGCCGCCTCGTCTGCATCCCAAAAAAGCAGATTCTCCACATTGAGGGCGAAGAAACGCATTTTTGTAGTTTCATTGTCCGGTCCCATTGCACAGCCTTTGATTTGTTAAACTCTCCTTGTTTGGACGATGCGCCCTAGTGTCCAACTGCTGAGAAACAGGGCTGCTGGATGATGACCAGGATGCGGTGAAAAAAGAGGCTTTTTAAAAAGATGGACAAAATAATTCCCTGGCAGAAAGATGTTGGTTCTTCCATGTTCTGCACAGAGGCAGGGCTGAAATTCTTCCAGGGTCAGGCGAGGTGAAAAAAACAGGGGAGAGAGTTACACATCTTTGGAAAACAAGTGGAGATGCACACTATCAAACAATAAAGTTAGTGAATTATTTCTCCCACCCCAAAGTGCATGCCAGGAATTTGTTTTGTGAACGAAGTCCAATTTCATTCAGAAAAAGAATTCTGAGGGAAGGGAGAAGAAGGGAAACGAAAGGAAAAAGGAAAAGAAGAGATAAGAAAAAAAGGAAGGAAAAGTGTGAGGGGGGAGGGAAAGAAAGGAAAGGAAAGGAAAGGAAAAGGAGGGATGGAGAAAAGAAGGAAGGGGCAGGGAAGGAAAGGGAGGGAAAGAAGAGAATTGGAGGGAAAGGGACGGGAAAGAGAAGGAGGGTTAGAGAAAGGAAGGAAGGGGCAGGGAAGGGAAGGGAAGGGAAGAAAGAGGAGAAGGAGGGATGGAGAAAGGAAGGAAGGGGCAGGGAAGAGAAGGGAAGGGAAGGGAAGATGAACTAATTTTACTCTATTGTCAGGTCGTGTTTCAAGAATCTTGCAAGTCTGGAAGCTATATCTCTCCTCCCCCTTATCTTTCCAGCCCAAGAAATGAGGGAGGGTTCCTCCTGAGCTGCTTCCCCCTCCCCTTTTCCTTCTGCAGGCTCAGCTGCCTCTTATCTAACCATCCGCCTTGCTGTCTCCCTTCTCCTTGTCTCCAAGGTCATTTCCCCCACCCACAGTGACCCATAGATATGCCGTCCATCAGACGAGGTTCCCATCACTTGGGAACAACATTTCCAGCTGGATCTTGACAGGGGAATCTTGGACCAAACCAGGGAAAGGATCCGTCGAAGAAGAAGAAGAAGAAGAAGAAGAAGAAGAAGAAGAAGAAGAAGAGGAAGACCTCTGCAGCTCTCTAGACCATCTGTGGTGAGGAATTCTTGGAAAGTCCTGCTGGGTTTGGGGGAAGCCGCCCGTGCCAGCGTCCACAGAGAAGAACATCCAAAAGAAATAAGGGTGTAATTCGAAGGAATGCTGGAACTTGGAGGGGTCCGATTCCAGAGGAACCACAGGATTCATTCACGAAGTCCTTCCTTTGGTAGATGGAGATGCACCCTTGGGGGCCTCCTGATTCTGGGTTTCTCCAGGTTCTGTGGGACAACATGGAAAGCGCAGCCTTGGGAGTGGACCAAACCCCCCTCAAGGGTGGGTCTGGTCCCTCTAGGTTTCCTCAAGGTTGACCCTTGATTGAAAACAAAACTTCTCATTTCAACAGAAGATCTTCATCGTGATTCTGAAATGTGGCGTACACTTTGGAGTGGGTTTGCAGACTTACGACCCCGACAGTCGCAATTACTGAAGGAACAATGGGTTCTACTCAGTTCTACTTGAAAACTTTTCTACTGGTTGTCAGGCCTAAAATCCTAGACCTGGGCGTGGTCTTGGAGGTCATCTAATCTGACCCCCATCCAGAATTCTCAGACCCTCCTGGCTTTGTAACCTTCACTAGGGAGATTATTCCAACCCTGAGTAGTTTTCAGGAAACTCCCTCCTTGTTGTGTGTTTGAATCTCCATCTCTGAAGCTTTCGGGTTTGGTTCTTCCTTGGGGCACCATGGAGGATACACCATCTTTTCTGGGCAAAACCCTGGAAGGATTTTCCCACTCCGGCTTCTCTTCCTTAGGCTCAGTGTGTCTTAACCTCGACAACTTTTAAGATGGGTGAACTTCAACTCCCAGAATTCCCTAGCCAGAATTGCTAACCAACAAGATTTCAAGACTAGGAAAAGAAGGAGGGAGGGAAGAAAAAAAAGGAAGAAATGAAAGGAAGGAAAGACAAGATAGAAAGACAGGAATGAGAGAGGGAGGGAAGAAGGAAGGAAGGAAAGAAGGAAGGAAGGAAGGAAGGAAGGAAGGAAGGAAGGAAGGAAGGAAGGAAGGAAGGAAGGAAGGAAAGGAAAGGGGAAGAAGGAAAAGGAAATGAAAGAGATGGGAAGGAAAGGGAAGAGGAAAGGGAACCGTTCAAAGTTACAAGGACACTGAAAAAAGAAGCTTACATTCATTTCTCACACTTACGACCATCACAGCATCCCCTTGACCACGTGATCAAAATTCAGATGCTTGGCAGTTAACTTGTAGTTATGACGGTCGCAGTGTCTCTGGGGTCATGCGATCCCCTTCTGCGACATTCTGACAAAGTCAACAAGGAAGCCAGATTCACTTAATGACCTAATAACAGCAGTGATTCACTTAACAACCATAAGATTGTAAAATGGGACAGAACCACGAGAAAAGAGAAGGTAAAATAAATCAAAGCGCATGTTGAGGTATACCGACAGTCCTCAGCTTACGACCAGAATTGAGACCAGAATTTCTATTGCAAAACAGGATTTTTGTTAAGTGCCATGGTGCATTTGATTTGATGGCATTTTGCCATGGCTGTTAAGTGAATCACTGCCACTGTTAAGCGGCTCACGTGGTCATTAAGCAAGCCCAGCTTCTCTCATTGGCTTTGTTTGTCTGAAGTCAGCTGGGAAGGTCACAAAATGCAGATCAAGTGATCCTGGCCACTACAACTGTCACAAATACATGCCAGTTGCCAAGCCTCCGAATTTTGATCCCATGAGGATGCTGCAAAGGCTTTTAAGTGTCTGGAGCGGTTGTAAGTCCCCTTTTTCAGAGTTGCTTTAACTTCAAACGGTCACTGGAAGAATGGTCGTAAGTCGAGGGCTGCCTGTGCCATGAAGCTACTTACATCAGGAGCATCCAAGTGAGGTGGCTAAATTGTGCAAGAAGGCGGCGGACTCATTGAAGACAACTCTCCGAGTTGGCAGGTGTGGTATCACAATCAAGGTCTCGCCTCCGTTTGCACAACCTCCATTTTTTGCAAAGCTTAACCTGCAGGCAGCCTTCAAACAATTTACCTTTTGAGCCGTGTGGAAACCTCTTGACCACAAAAGCACCCGTTTAAGCTGCTGATGGTTTATTTCCATTAATTTGCAGCCTGCTATTTTCAGAGGGTAGAGAATGTTCAGCAAACAGGAACAGGCACACATTCATTTTGTGCATTTATTCCCCCGAGGACCCTGGGATCTTCTTCATGAAAGCAATTTGTGGTAACCATAGAAGGAAATCTTTGTAGCTTGAGGGTTGAACTGTTGGGGATCCTTGCTGCTCTCTGAGCTGGGTGGTTTTCTTGCAGACATTTCATGACCCAAGAAGAAGAAGAAGAAGAAGAAGAAGAAGGAGGAGGAGGAGGAGGAGGAGGAGGAGGAGGAGGAGGAGGAGGAGGAGGAGGAGGAGGAGGAGGAGGAGGAGGAGGAGGAGGAGGAAGAAGAAGAAGAAGAAGAAGAAGAAGAAGAAGAAGAAGAAGAAGAAGAAGAAGAAGAAGAAGAAGAAGAAGAAG
>BLBF01000048.1:14613188-14627357 GCA_015471245.1 Laticauda colubrina | reverse complement strand
AGGAGGAGGAGGAGGAGGAGGAGGAGGAGGAGGAGGAGGAGGAGGAGACGACTACTGTGGGGTCCTTGGTGGTCTCTGAGCTTGGTTGTTATATTCCAGACATTTCATGACCCAACTAGGCAATATCATCAGTAAAAGGGCATGTGGAGTTTGCTCCCTACTTATATAAAATAGTTTGTTCTGCCAGTGTGGGGGGAAATGGCATTTTATTTTCCCCTTGCTCCTTCCTTACTTGGAGTATTGTTTTCTGCCTGCTTGTCTGGAAAGGCTATGTCAGTATTCTCTCCTTGGCTTTTTAAATTGTCTCTTCTGAATGGTTGGTAAATGTGGTTTATCTCAATGTGTGCTTGGATGATGGATTTGTCTGAATGCCAGATTCCCTATTTTTTCGGGATTTCACTCAGAACTCTAAGGATGCTCTCAGCCATGCATGTGCTGTGAGATTATCAAATTTCCTTAATTTCTTCTGACAGCTAGTTGGTGTTCATGGAGTTGCTTTGCTCCGTAGATATTTGCCTGCCGGTCTTACATGCACTCCTTACAATATGTGTTGTGGGACAACCAAGATCAGAGAGCACCAAGGACCCCATTGTTTCCCCCCACTCCTCCTCTCTCCTCCTCTTCTTCCTTCTCTTCTTCCTTCTCTTTTCCAGAAATTCACACTCACCCTTCTAGTACTGATGATGCTCCCAATTTGATTCATAAAATCTCTGCAATAAAACAACCAAGATCAGAGAGGACCAAGGACTCCATTATCCTCCTCCTCCTCCTCCTCCTCCTCCTCCTCCCCCTCCTCCACACCCCCCCCCCCTCCATTCTAGCACTGGTGATATAACCCAGTTGGGTCATAAAACGTCCGCAAGAAAACAGCCCAACTCAGAGACCACCAAGGATTCCACAATTTATTTTTCAATGTTTCCTGCCATTCATCAGAAGAAAGACCAGCCAGGAAGCATGGATGTTTATTTTTATATGTTATGGATTTATGGCTTCGTTTTAGTTTAGATGGATGCTTCAGCCGTCTGATCACTTCATGTCTTTGTCTGATGATCTTAATTACTGTAAACCAATGCAAATCACCGTAAACCACTATAAACCTGCTTGATTGTGGCGGGTATATATATTCAATGAATAATTCAAACAGTTTAAGCCGTAAAATAAACACAGTGCTATTACAACACAGTGTTTCCTACTCATTCAAAAATGCCTGTAAATATGTGTGTGTGTGTGTGTGTGTGTGTGTGAGGTTGTTCTAAGAAGCGAAGAAGACAGAAGGTTCCAGAAAAAGAAAAGAAATTTAAAGGTTTTTAAAAGTCCCTATGTTGGTTCTCAAGTTTCTGCGCTGAAACCCCTAATCCTTGGCATTAAATTAATTTAAAAATCACTGTAAATCTTCTTTAATTGATCTTGTGCAAGTAGTCCTCTAATTATAACGGTTCATTTAGCAACTGTTCAAAATTAGAGCAGAACTAAACAATATAAGATAAATTTTATTGTCTTTTTTGCTGTGGGCACATTGGCATACGTATAAAATGAAATTCTATCACCTGCTCTTAAAATGTAAACATACATAACACTCATATAGATATGCTATAAACATACATATGTGTATACTCATACACTAGCATATAAATACATATAAATATTAATCACCAATATATAAATATTAATCACTAAAAGTGACTAATGACCATTTTTCACACATATGACCATTCTGGCATCCCCATCACCACATGATCACAATTCATACGCTGGGTAACTGAGTTATATTTATGACGGTCGCAGTATCTCTGGGTCACATGATCCTCTTTTGCAACTTTCTGGCAAGCAAAGTCAATATGGAAGTAGGATTCACTTAACAACCATTGACTCACTTAACAACCAGTGATTCGCTTAACATCCATGGCAAGGAAGGTTGTAAAATGGGGCAAAACACACTTCACATGTGTCTTACTGAGCAACAGAAATTTTGGGCTCCATTGTGGTCATAACTCGAGGACTATCATGTGCAAAGTTTTCTTGAAATCCAGGACGGGGAAGGCTTCGCTTAATGATGGAAGGAAACTTCAAAACAATTGCAGAGAACTCGCTACAAGAGACTGCCACTCTATGGGTTACAGGTAAGTCCTCAACTAACGATCACAATGGAGCCTAGTTGCTAAGTGAGACACCAGTTAGGTGAGTTTTGCCCCATTTTATGACCTTTCTTGAAATAGTCATTAGTGAAGTGAGTGAAATTGATTTAGTTGCTGAGGAAAAAATTATCTTCTTCCCCATTCATTACATGGGGAAAATTTAGTATACTTTAGTGTAATCCTTGTTTATTATCATAAGTGAGCCCCAAATTTCTGTTGATAAGTAAGAGAGCTGAGTGAGTTTTGCCCCATTTTATGACCTTTCTTGCCACTGTTGTTAAGTGAACCATTGCAGCTGTTAAGTTAGTCACCTGGTTGCTAAGCGGATCTGGCTTCCTCATTTGTCTTTGCTTGTCAGATAGTCGCAAAAGAGGATCATATGACTCCAGGATGTGACGACGGTCATAAATACGAGTCAGTTTCCAAGCATCCATATTTTGATCACGTGACTGTGGAGAGGCTGCAACGGTGGTAAGTGTGAATAACGGTCATAAATCATAAATTTTCAGTGCCATTGTAACTTTGAACAGTCACTAAACAAACTATTATAACTCAAGGACTTCCTGTAATCCTCTACTTACAACTATAGTTGGAACCGGAATTTCCATCACTAAGCAATGCAGTTGTTAAGTGAGTCATGCCCAACCTTGCAATCTTTTTCTACTGCGGTCATTAAATGAGTCACCTGGTCGCTAAACAGATCATCTCCCTCTCCCCCCATTGCTTCTTGGACAGCAACTGGGAAGGACAAAAATGGTGACCACCTCCCAGCCCCATGGCGCTACAACTGTTGATCATGTGATCCCACAGATGTTCCGACGGTCATAAGTATGAGGACTGGTGGCAAGGCCCTTTTGCCGCAGCACTGTTGTAATTTCAGAGGCTGGCGAAAGGAGCGGTCATAACTCAAGGATTAGCCATCATGTGCTTCGTTTCCTTTTAGCCTGGTTTTTTCCTTGTAGGCATAATGGGCTCCCATGAAGAAATTTAATTAAATGTATTATGTTTAATTAATTATGTTTATATAGCGGAAGGAACAGAAATATAGTATAAGAAGCCGGCAAAGCCATGTGTGAGGCTGATCCATTTTCCCTTTGATAGAGGAGGCCTCATTTTATATCCCCTTTTTTCGCCCACAACTACACAATTATTCATCTCTTTCCTCCTGAATTATTTAATATTTTGGAGAGCGCCTTCAAAGCACCTCTCTTACTTAATCCTTGACTAACGACCGTGACGGAGCCCAAAATTTCTGTCACTAAGTAAACAGCTATTAAGCGAGTTTCTCCCCATTTTATTACCTTTCTTGAAACCATTGTTAAGTGAATCACAAGTGAGTTGCATGGTTGTTGAATGAATCCGGCTTGTCAGAAGGTCACAAAAAGATGAGCCCCATTATAAATGGGAAAGTCCATCATTAAGCGATCAGTTGTAAATCGAGAACTACCTGTAGATGGTTATACAGATAGTCCTCGAATTATGGCCATAATTGTTAAGCAAGACAGTTATTAAGTGAATTTCATCCAATTTTATGTTTTTTTGTCAGAGTTGTTATGTGAATCACTGCAGTTGTTACTAACTCGGTCGTTAAGTGAATCCGGCTTCCCCAATTGACTGCTTGTTAGAAGTTCGCAAAAGGGAATTGGGGGAACCGTGCCTGTTTCCAAGCGTCTGAATTTTGATCACAGGACCATGGGGATGTTGCAACAGTCCTCAGTGTGGAAAACGGGCGTAAGTCCCTTTTTTTTGCCACTAAACAAAAGGTTGTTAAGTCAAGGACTGCTTATAACTGGCCATGCCTGACTTTGTTTCAAACTCAGCTAATTTTAGGGTGGGGGGATTTCAAGCTTGGCCTTCCGTTAATTGTCTGAACCGTCCCAAAAAGGGACCTCAAATCTGTGGGAAGGAATTCCATACGTTGATTACAGGTTGCATGGAAACCAAAATTAACACTTATTGTGATTGTGCTGTCAAACGTCTCTCGGCAATTCGCACGCAGGCCGAGTTGCACTCTCCAATTTACAAGAAAATTACAAACTTCGGCAATTCTCTGTCCAGCTGAAACTTTGTTTACGCCAAAAACCTCAACTCTATTTCTCGGTGTCTTGTCACCCCGAAAATATGATCTGTCGTGGCTTCCTGGATGCGCTGATTGGGCACAGACGTTTCTTCTCCTTCTTTCGCTTCCCGCTTCCCGGGAAGCAGAATTCGAAACCCGAATAAAGGCCTGCCAGGCCTTCCCACAGAGTAACTATAGCCCCCCCTTGTGACCCACATTACGGCATTCCGACGGACACTAATAATTATTGGAGGAGATGAAAGGGTTCAGCTGGAGTTCTTAATGAAAGTACAGCATTGGACGTTTAGTTCAGAAAAATCTTCTTGAAGCACTGGCCTTCAGGCTGAGGGAAGAGGAAAGAAAGAGAGAGAGGGGGGGGGGGAGATGAAACGAAGAAAGAAAAAGAGAGAAAGAAAAAAGGTGAAAGAGAGAGACAGAAAGAAGAGAGAGAAAGAAAAAGGGACGAAGGAAAGAGAGAGAGAGAGAGAGAGAAAAGAAAGAAGAAGAAAGAGAGAGAGGAGAAAGAAGAAGGAAAGAAAGGGAGAGAGGAGAAAGAAATGGGGAGAGAGAAAGAAAGAAGAGAGAAAAAAAGAAGAGAGGAAGGAAAGAAAGAAAGGGGGAGAGAAAGAAAGAAAGAAAAAGAAAGACAACAGAGAGAGAGAAGGAAAGAAAGGAGAGAGAGGGAAAGGAGAGGGAGAAAGAAAAAGAAAGAAAGGAGAGAGTGAGAGAAGGAAGGAAAGAAGAGAGAGAAGAAAGGTGAGAGAAAGAAAGAATGAATGAATATAGGCTAAGGAGGAGAACTAACCGTTTTTGACGAAGAGCAAGTGGGATCCGAGGGTTGTTGGAGATGCCCAACATGGTGAGGAACTTGCATGGTTTCTAGACAAGCATTTCCACTCCTTCCGGGAAATAAGATTTTTGGTAGAACCTCAAGTTTTCTTTCTTGAGAAAAGTTTCTTCAGGGTCTCCTACCAGGATGAGGGAAAAGAAGAAGATGCAAAGAGACTCTAGAAAAAGGGCAAAGAAGACTAACTCAGATGACCAGGAGTTGGACATACAATGAACGATTGAGGGAACCAGGTGGTGTCTGGTTTAATGAAAAGAAGGACTTGGGGGGACATGATAGCAGTCTTCCAGTATCTGAGGGGCTGCCCCAAAGAAGAGGGAGTCAAGCTGTTCTCCAGAGCACCTGAAAGCAAAACAAGAAGCAACGGATGGAAACTCATCCAGGAGAGAAGCAACTTGGAACTAAAGGCCCTGTCACACTGCCCAATGGATGCAAAATGGACACAACGGTCGAGAAAAATGTTCCATCCGTTGTTATCCGCTCTCAAAAGGGGCGAAAATTTGCATAACCAGAGCGGACAACACGGACGCAGGGCAGATGGAAAGCGGATGCGGAACGGAAGCCCAGCGGATGGAAGCGGAAGGGAGCGGATGGCACGTCCGCTAGGCTTCCGGGGGGCCTCAGCAAAGCGGATGCAGAGCGGATGCAGAGCAGATGAAGTGGATGCAGAGCGGATGAAACGGATGCAGAGCGGATGCAGAGCGGATGCACAGCGGAAGCCTAGCGGATGCCGAGCGTTAATTGCGCATGCGGGGAGGATGCATTGCGTCAGCCCCGCGGATATAATGGAAGCAGCTCGGAAGCAGGTCACCATTCAGAGGAAAGACCTGCTTCCAGACACACCGACTGCCTTGCCTGTCCTGCCTGTATGTCTGCCTGCAAGCCTTGCTGCCAGCCTTGGTGCCTGCCTCCCTGCCAGCCTTCCTGCCAGCCTTGGTGCCTGCCAGCCTCCCGGCCAGCCAGCAACCCCACAACCATGTGGAAGCACAGCAAGCCTCAGCCATCCGCTGCCAGCCCTGGCAAGAGGGACAGGGCTACCGTCCTGCCCCCTGGCCCTCACTCTGGTTCTGCTGGGGCTTCTGCAGCACGGGCTCTCTCTTCTGGGGCTGGCGCTTCTGCTGCTTCTGCTTCTGGAGGAGCTGATGACAAGCACTCCAGCACCAGCCACCTCCACAGCACCTGCACCCTTCACCCCTGGGACTGAGCGACCAAGAGGAGTGCCAGAGACTCATTTTTGTCTTATAGCTTGTTGTTAATAAAGTCTATTTATGATTCACACACTTGCTTCATTTCTTTTTTTTAATAAAGTCTTGCTGGAAACTTTTAGAAATGGTTTAAGCCTTTGCATGCTTGTGGGATGGGTAAGGATAGCAGTGGGGTGGGCAGGGATAACTTTGGGATGGGTAATAGCTGTGGGATGGGCAGGGATACCTTTGGGATGGGTTAAGATAGCTGTGGGATGGATTGAGATAGCTGTGGGATGGGCAGGGATACCTTTGGGATGGGTAATAGCTGTGGGGATAGATAAACCTCTAGTGTAAGCATAGTGGGACTGTATGGTCCACCCTCCCAGGTGCCACACCTACGGCCCTTTATTATCAATAATAATGTAATAATTATCCACACATGTCAACATAAACACAACTCTTTATTAAACGCCCTGTTCATTGTAGGCCCACCCAACATACATGGCCCAATCTCATCCGTGTGATGAGACAGGCTGAAGGAAGCATCCATTAAGCATCTATCATCCTGTCTTGCCACTCCACTGCTCCAGCTGGGGAGTTGCACCATTGTCTCAGGAGGTTGCGCTGCTTCTTCCCTTCACGTGAAGCTCTGTTGGGGCCTTGCACATCCTCAGTGTCTATCAGGTTTCGGTCTTCTCTCCATTCACCAGGCTCCATGTCCCCATTGCCTTGCTGGAGGTCCACGAGCTTGTTCTGCAAGACTGGGTAGCGGGTGCATATGAGATTGTGCAGGATGCAGCAAGCTTCCACGATCCTCCTCACGGTCTCTGGGCAATGCTGCATGGTGGTAAGAAGTACCTGAAACCTGTTGGCCAGGATGCCAAAGGCGTTCTCCACCACCCGCCTTGCCCTGGACAGCCTGTAGTTGAAGATCCTCTCTTCACGGGTGAGGCATCTGGAGGTGTAGGGCTTCATGAGGTAGGTTCTGAGGGAGAAGGCGTCATCCCCCAAGATGAAGTAGGGCACATCTTGCGTGTCGTTGGGCAGGGGGTCTGGATCTGGGAAGCCCATGATGAGGTTGCGTTCCAGCCCCTCCTTGAGGTCACTGGCATTGTATACCTGGGCATCTGAACATGAGCCATTGCCTGAAGCATCGATGTACATGAACTTGTAATCAGCATCGACCATGGCGAAGAGGATGATGCTGAAGAAGCCCTTGTAGTTGTGATAAGTGGACCCTGACTTGGCTGGAGATTTGCAGGCCACGTGCTTGCCATCTATGGCTCCAATGGTGTGTGGGAAGTTCCACCTCTGATTCCACTGCTCTGCAACTTTCTTCCATCCTTCTTCAGTGGAGGGGTACTGGAGGAGCTCCTCCTTGTATTCTTCGATGATGGCCTGCACCACTTCTCTGACCACAATGCTGATGGTGTTGTGTGGCACCTGCCAGCCGTACTGCATGCTCCTGTAGGTGGTCCCTGAGGCCAGGTGGCGCAGAGTCAGTGCCACCTTGAGCCCAGGTTCCAGGCTGGTCCGGAAGTTGGTGTTTGCCTTGGTCAACCTGGGTGTCAGGCGCTGCAGAACTTCGTCAAACATGGCTGGAGGCATCCTCATGAAGTTCTGGAACGCCCGAGTGTCTTCGCTCCTGAGCTCCACCATCAGCTTGTTGTACAGTCCGTCCTCTGCTCTTCTCCCGATCCATCTTTGTACCCAGACGCTTCTTGGCTGCCTCTTTTTCTTCCCGTAGTAGAGTTCACAGAGCCTGTAGATGGCTTCGCACTGTTGCAGAAGGATGGTGGCTGCCAAAAGGACTTTGTTACGATCCACGTAACATGACTGGGCATGACTGGATGCTGTGGAAGAGGAAGAGGCAGATGAAGGCTGCAGAGGTCTGCACAGCAGGACTGCTGGTCTGAAAGTGAGATCCAGGTGAGTTGCTCCCCCTTTTTATAGGCAATATAGGTTTTACCCTAGGTGTCCCTGTGCATCCTCTAGGCATCCTTAATATCTGAGATAGGTCCTCTCTGCGAAAGTTTTTTCCATTTTAAATGTTTTGTTTCCATGCTGCATCCGCTAGGCATCCGTTCTGTGTCCGTTCCGCTTCCTCTCTGCGTCCGAGCGGATTTGAGTTGTGCGGATGCACAGCGGATGCCTAGCGGATATAGCAGGTGCGTAATGGATGCAGAACGGATGTCCCCCGTATGCCTAGCGGATGCAGAACGGACAAATTGGATACATTTTTCGCTCAAAAGTTTTGAGCAGCTGAAAACTTTCTGAGCGGATGAAACATCAATAAACGGATGCTGCACGGATAGAGAGGAAGCAAAATGGAGGCAGTGAGTACAGAACGGATACATCGCGTTAACCAACGGATGGCAAGCTTTTTTGTCTGTTTTAAATCCTCTTTGCATCCGTTGGTGCAGTGTGACAGGGGCTTAAGGAGAAATTTCCTGACAGTGAGAACAATTTAATTAGTGGGACTTCTTGCCTGCAGAAGTTGTGGAAGTTTTTAAGAAGAGATTCCAGAGGCCGGTTCTGACCATTTCTGGAGAACCAGTAGTGGAAATTTTGAGTAGTTCAGAGAACCAGCAAATGCCATCTCTGACTAAAGATTTTACAGGATCCTTCTCCTGCCACGACTAAGCCATAGCCACAGAACCGGTAGTAAAAAAAAATGTGAATCCCACCACTGAACTGACTCACAACTACGACGGCCGCAATGTCTTCTGAAGTTATGCAATCTCCCCTTTTGTAAACTTCCAACAATGGGGAAGCCAGATTCACTTAACAACCAGGCTACTAACTTTTCCACTGCAGTGATTCCCTTCACAACAATGGCAGGGAAGGTCGTAAAGTGGGGCAAAACTCAAAGGCCTCACTTTGTGGGAGAAATGTTGGCTCCATTGTGGTTGTGACTCGAGGACCTACCTGTAGAAAGGGATGGGAGAAGAATATCCTGGATGTGTGACCTTAAGAGCTTGCAAAACACAGCTAGATGGAGAAATGGCTTGCAATGTCGGTTGTGTGAGTACATTAATACGCCAGGATTGATGGCTTAAGGCAGAGGTCTCCAAACCTGGCCACTTTAAGACTTGTGGACTTCAACTCCCAGAATTCCTCAACCATGATGATGTCCCCAAGTCTTAAAGTGGCCAAGTTTGGGGACTCCTGGTTTAAGGTGAACCAAGTGCTTGAGGCTTGTGCTGTAAAACAAGTTGACAACAGATTAGATAAGGTGACCAACTTTTTTACAATGAGGAGAACACAAATAAACTGAAGAAAAAAAAACAAAGCCACTTGTGCATGGTGCACACTCTCTCAAAACAATTCTCCTGCGTGGAGCGCACGCGTCTCATCATCGCCTCTCGCCGCTCTGTACCGAGCCTGGACGAATCGCCATGTCAAATGCAAATACGTCAAATCACACACAACGGATCGGATCGGCATCGATCAAATACGGAGATTTACAGATTAGTCTTCAAATATCAAAAAGGAGGACATGTAGGAGGACACTTTTCGAGAGAACTTACAAAAGGAGGACTGTCCTCCCTAAAGGAGGACAGTTGGTCACCTTAGATTAGAGTTAGTCCAGATGTGAACCAGAGGTCCTTCAGCCCAGGAGAAAGAAGGACCATTGGTCCCAAGGACTCTGGTGGACATAGGAAGTTTGCGGTGTCCATCCTGACATTTTTTGACTTCTGTGCTAATTTTTCCGCTTGGAATGTCCTCTCCTTAGGATCAGAGGGTCTCATTCTGGCTTTCCCTCCCCACCTCCCTCCCTTGAAATGAACCCAACTTATAAAGCTGAATTGTCTTCAATGGCCTCCTTCAATTACGGAAGACTTCCAAGCTCCCTAGGACGTGGTCTGCCACCTTTGCCCATCAAAATAACAATCAGGATGGTAGGCTATTTTAAAACGTTAATATAAGCCATCGTGGTGTGTGCTGCTTGCTTTCCAATGGGATCGTTTTGGAACAATTGGTGGGTGGGGGGGACAAAGGGAGGTGCTTGCCCCATTGAACAGGACTGGGGGTGGTGGTGACAGGAGAGCCATCTTCCAGTGTTTGAGGGGCTGCCCCAAATAAGAAGAGAGGGTCAACTTATTCTCCAAAGCCCCTGAGGGCAGGACAAGAAGCAACGGGTGGAAACTAATCAAGGAGACAAGCAACCTGGAACTAAGGAGAAACTTCTTAACAGTGGGAACAATTGATCAGTGGAACAGCTTATCACTTGCTTCAAAACCCTTTTATTTATTGGGGTGTTGTTGTCTCTAGATCTAAAAGGACTAATAGTCCAGGTACCAGATCCCTGCTCTGACCCAACTTGGCAAATGTGAGGTGTCTGGAAATTCTGGGACTTGAAGTTAGCATGTCTTAAAAGTTGTCAAGATTGGGAAACCCTACAGGACAAGAAACAACGGATGGAAACTAATCCAGGAGAGAAGCAACCTAGAACTAAGGAGAAATTTCCTGAGAGTTGAGAACAATTAATCAGGAGAACAGAAATTGTAGGAGCTCCATCACTGGAGGTTTTGAAGAAGAGACTGGGCAGCCATTTCTCTGAAATGAGATAGGGTCTCCTGCTTCAGCAGAGGGTTGGATTAGATGACCTCCGAGGTCCCTTCCAACTCAGTTGTTCTGTTATTCTGAGAAGGAGTTCAACAAAGTCAGGGCCACCATTTTGACTTCTTTGCCCTACCCATATTCCCTCTGTGGGGGTTCCCAGCTCCTGGTCCAAAATTTTGAGTGGGAATTCAGTCATAGAATATTGAAATTCTTGTCCAGATCTCATTTTGGGGGATTTTCACTTGCAAGATGGCAAAGTTACTCACTCAATTTTGGGATTCTTTTGGCTGAAGAAAAAAGGCTAAAACACATTACAAATAATTAAATTCATCTCATTTCCCTTTGTCTTCTTTTTTGTTTCATTCTATGGCCAGCTGTCCAGAGATGCTATAAGCAAATGAGGGAAAATATGTTTCCTTCTCTTCATAAGATGAGAAATATATATGTGTTACTATAGTATGATATAATATATGCTATGATATGATAATATAGTATTACAATAGAATAACATAACAACATAACAAACATAACATATATAGCCTGATGATGGCAGATGAGATTCTGCTGAAACGTTGCTACAACTTTAAAAGCATTACAATGACGTGGGATAATACCCGAAGGAAGATGAACAGCACATATATATATATATATATCTGTCTTTTTCTCTCTGTCTCTTTCTTTCGTCTTTCTTTCTTTCTCTCTTTCTTTCTTTCGTACAGTAATTAGAAAGCAAGAAGAAAAAGGCAGAAGGAACAAAACACAATACATAATTTTAAAAAATAAGACAACAAGTCTTAAAGCAAGCGCTGTGTTCACTGCTTTTTAATCTGCCACTGTTGGATTCCCGATTAATATCTGTGGTGAGATCAAGCAAAAACAGGCATTCAAATACTCTGATTAAAATATCCAATTTAATGCATATGATGTGGAAAAAAGGCTTGGGTCCTGTTGGGGTCATTTGAGATTAAAAAAAAAAAGAGGCAAGAAAAAACTTTTTGTGAAATAGTTCCTCTAAGGAGGGATGTTACTTTGGAGGAAGATTTCTCAACCATGGCAAAGTTGATATGTGAGGAAGGAAGGAGGGAAGGAAGGAAGGAAGAAGAGGGAGAGAAGGAAGGAAGGAGAGAGGGACAGAACAGAACAGAACAGAAGGGAGGTATAAAAGGAAGATGAGGGAGAGGAAGGAAGGAAGCACAGAGAAGGAAAGGAGGAATGGAAAGAAAGATGGAATAAGAGAGAGGATAACAAGGAGGGAGGGAGGGAGGGAAAGAAGGAAGTCCAGGGAGGGAGAGAAAGAAAATAGAGAGAAGGTGGGAAGAATGGAAAACAGGAAGGAAGGAGAGAAAGAGAAAGAGAATGAAAGGAAGGAGAGAGGAATGGAAAGAGAGAAGGAAGGAATAGAAGAGGGGAATAGAACACAAGGGAAGGAAGGGGAGAGAAGAAAGGGAGGAATGGAAAAAGGAAGGAAGAAGAGAGAGGCAGAGAAGG
The DNA here is from genome assembly GCA_015471245.1 of Laticauda colubrina. Taxonomy (NCBI): domain Eukaryota; kingdom Metazoa; phylum Chordata; class Lepidosauria; order Squamata; family Elapidae; genus Laticauda; species Laticauda colubrina. The sequence continues at coordinate 14,615,075 of BLBF01000048.1, read as the reverse complement.
AAGAAGTGGAAGGAAGAGATAGAAGGAAGAAGAGGAAGGAAGTAGGAGAGAAGGAAGGGAGGAATGTAAAGAAGGAAGGAAGAACAGAGAGGGAAAGAAGGAATGAAGGAATGGAAGAGATAAAAGGAAGAAGAGGAAGGAAGGAGGAGAGGAGGAAAGGAGGAATGTAAAGAAGGAAGGAAAAAGAGAAAGGAAGAGAAGGAAGGAAGGAGTTGCCAAGGTTGAGAATTTTTTTCTTTTGAACACATTTTTGGGGTTCAGTGGGGTCTGCAAAGAGAAAGTGCCAAGTGTTTGATCAATGAGGGGTTTCAAGGGTTTTTTTGCCAGTTGTCAACATCTGCCAAAGTCATCCATCCTGGCTGCCCTTCAACTCCTGGCAGTTTTGAGCGCCACTTGCAAAGAGCCTCTCTTCCTCCTCCTCCTCCTCCTCCTCCTCCTCCCTCCTCCTCCTCCTCCTCCTCCTCCTCCTCCTCCTCCTCCTCCTCCTCCTCCTCCTCCTCCTCCTCCTCCTCCTCCTCCTCCTCCTCGGAGAAAGCCTCAGCATTGCAACCTCTCTTCCAACCTCACAATTTCCTCTGCCTTTACTCCAAGGTACCCTAAGGAAACCAAAGAGGGGCTTCACCCAGGCTGGTAGGACTCTCCGGCATAGGCAGATGGGGAAGTGTCTAAAATTGAATTTATCAGAAAAAGGTGATCAGTGGCATATTTTTTTTTCTTTCCTTCCTTCCTCCCTCTCTCCCTCCCTCCCCATCACTCCCTGTCACTTTTCTTTCTTTCCTTCCTTCCTTCTTGCCTTATTCCCTCCCTCCCTCCTTTCCTCCTCCTTCCTGCCTCCTTTTTTTCCTTCCTTCCTTCATTCCTCCCTCCCTCCCTTTTTTGCTTCCCCTCCTTCCTTTCCTTCTCTTTCTCCTTCTTTCCTGGATTTGTCCTTCCTTTCTTCCTCCTTCTCTCTTCTTCTCCCTTCCTTCCCAGGCAAAGGAGGAATCTGTCAGACAGGATCGCCATTCAGGAATCCCTCACCCATCTCTGGAGCTGAGCTCTGCCTCACTTGGAGCTCCGACCTTGAACCCTCCTCCCGAAGGGCCAGGTGCTCAATCCCTTCCTCTTCCTGTGATGCCCTCCCAAATCCCGTCCAGCAACTGCAAGGGGTTCCTGTGCATGTACAAAATGCCTGCAAAGCGAAGGACCTTCTCGTTTCCCAGGGGAATTTCGACAGGAGATCAAGATCAACCAGTCTGATCCTTTATTTAAATCCAAGTCAGCTCCATGGCGCCACCTGCTGGTTCATTAGGCCTCCGCTTAATTCATTTTTCCCACTGGTAATCCTCAACTTACGACCTGCCCATCACAGTCGTAAGTCATGATCGTCATAAATAAATCACCCACGTGACTGACCTGATTTTACCACCTTTTCTTTTTCTTTTTTTTTGAACCGCACAAGTTATGAAGTGATGACCCGGTTGTTAAATGAACCATTTCTTCACTATGGGTGTTTTGTGAAAAATTGGAAGTAATTTACAGTTTTTTTAAAACCCAGTCATGTGACCACAGAATGCCACAAACCGCCCTAATCCAAACAAGGGAGAACACTGAACTTCAGAATTCAATTGCAAGCACTCTAGGAGAGGTCAGTCATAACTTTGAACAGTCGCTAAGCAAGTGGTCATAAGTTGAGGACTGCCTGTATTTTTTTCTGCTGACAATTTTTTGACCTGATTGCAGGCAGTCCTTGGCTTACGACCATAACTGAGCCCTAAATTCCTCTGGCTAAGTGTGTCAATTGTTAACTAAGTTTTACTCCATTTAACAATCTTAGATAGATAGATAGATAGATAGATAGATAGATAGATAGATAGATAGATAGATAGATAGATAGATAGATAGATA
>BLBF01000048.1:14597056-14607212 GCA_015471245.1 Laticauda colubrina | reverse complement strand
TCAGCTTGTTGTACAGTCCGTCCTCTGCTCTTCTGGTGAACCATCTTTGGATCCAGACTCTTTTTGGGTGGGTCTTTTTCTTCTCGCAGTAGAGTTCACAGAGCCTGCAGATGGCTTCGCACTGTTGCAGAACGATGGTGGCTGCCGAAAGGACTTTGTTATGATCCATGGTGGACATGACTGGATGCTGTGGAAGAGGAAGAGTCAGATGAAGGCTGCAGAGGTCTGCACAGGTGGGCTGCTGGTCTGAAAGTGAGATCCAGGTGAGTTGCTCCCCCTTTTTATAGGCAGTATAGGTGTCCCTTTGCATCCTCTAGGGATCCTCTAGGCATCCTCTAGGCATCCTTAATATCCGAGATAGGTCCCCTCTGCGGACGTTTTTTCCATTTTGCATGGTTTGTTTCCGTGCTGCATCCGCTAGGCATCCGTTCTGCATCCGTTCCGCGTCCGTTCTGCTTCCTCCCTGCGTCCGTTTACCGCTGGAGCGGATGGAGTTGCGCGGATGCGCAGCGGATGCCTAGCGGATATAGCGGATGCAGAACGGATGCCTAGTGGATGCGTAGCAGATGCAGAACGGACGAATTGGATACATTTTCCGCTCAAAAGTTTTGAGCAGCTCAAAACTTTCTGAGCGGATGAAACGTCAATAAACGGATGCTGGACGGATAGAGAGGAAGCAAAATGGAGGCAGCGAGTACATCACGTTAACCAACGGATGGCAAGCTTTTTTGTCCATTTTACATCCTCTTTGCATCCGTTGGTGCAGTGTGACAGGGGCTTAAAATCAGTCATGACTTGCTTAACAACCGTCTTGCTTCGTAATGGAAATTCTGACTTCAATTCTGGTCGAAGACCTCTACTGGATATAGTCACTGACCATCAGGTTTATAATATAAAATGGCAACTTTAAACTGTTTTCCAAAACCAAAGACATATGGGTCGTCCTTGACTTACAACAGTTCATTTAGTGACCATTCAAAGTTATGACACCGAATAACTGACTTATGACAATTTTTCACACTTATGACCATTGCCGCATCCCCTTGGTAAAGTGATCAAAATTCAAGTGCTCCACAACTAACTCATACTTATGACGGTTGCAGTGTCCTGAGGTCTGGTGATCTACTTTTACAACCTTCTGACAAGCAGAGTCAATGGGGAAGACGGATTCATTTAACAACCGTGTGAATAATTAAACAACTGCAGTGATTCATTTCACGACGGTGGCAAGAAAGGTCATAGAATGGGCCAAAACTCACTTAACCACTGTCTCGCTTACCAACAGAAACCTGGGGCTCAATTGATGGGCGTAAGTCGAGAACTACCTGTACTTATTAGAGAATCTATCTCTAAGAAGAGGGGGGGGGGAATCTTCCCTCTCCTATTTATATAATATTTATGCAAGAAACTGGAATTAGATTAATTTGCAAATCTATTACCCAACCACTTAGCGCTGCCTCTGTCACTTTTAGCGAAGCTTAAAGAGAATTTTAACAACTGCCAGCTTGAAGCCCTGCAAAGAGCAAACCCTGATTACAAATTGCCTTCATTCTCCTTCTTTTTAGATTTAATTGAGAAACAACAGCGATGGTAACTAAAGCAGCAATCAGCGCTAGAGGCTTTGTTTATATGCACCAGCCGTTCCCGCTGTCTAACGTTTGCGGCTCGCTTCTCCGGCCAAATCTGAGTTTCCACAAGCAATGCAAGTTCCAAACACAGAAGGGAACCTCACACTTCCTTCTAGCACTGAGGATGTAACTTAGTTGGGTCATGAAACGTCTGCAAGAAAACCACCCAGCACAGAGAGTACCAAGGATGCAACAGTCCTCCTCCTCCTCCTCCTCCTCTTCCACAAACCCTCTCCCCTTCTAGCAATGATGAGGTTACCTAATAGGGCCATGAAATGTTTGCAAGAACATCTGAAAATTCACTGTCTCCATCGTTCCTAGTCAATACTGTGCCAAGAAAGAACAAAGTATTCCAGAAATTCACAATTGACTGCCAACTTTTGGGAAAGGAAAAAAAGCAGAGTGGGAGGGGACACTGAAAGATACAAATCATTAAAAGTTTTCTCCAGTTGACACTAATAGAGAATAAAATATTGCAAGCCAAACAACTATTACCATTTGCATTTCCAACATCTTGTCGCATATTTGGTAAATGTTCCTCTCTAATTTACAGGTTGTTGTACACTGCCGGTTAAGATGTCTTTAAAGTAAAAACAACAACACAAATCCTCTTGTTGTTAGGCACATAAATTCCACTAATGGAGGCTTTCTAAATGCAAATTCAGCTGAATTTTCTTGGAGAAGTGATTCCATTATTGGAGATTGTTTTCGTAGAAACGGCAGCCTCGCTTGGCAACTTCTTAATTCATCGATTTAATGGTTTATTTTTTTGTTATTGTTCAAAATGGACAACTTCCTGGAGCATCTGCGGAGGAGAAAAGAGGCCAAAAGAGTCAAGATGCAGACCTGCCAACCCCTGATAAAGGAAAATCTGGAGATTCTATAAAAAATAGTGAGATTCTATTTTTTCCCCGATCAAGATTAAACAAACCCCTTTTCCATCGAGGAAAGTCATTAACAGTTTATTTAAATGTTTTATTTGTGTTCCCTGTTGTAAGAAGATGCAGCTTTCTTTCTTCTATTGAAAAATCACCACCTCTTTTCGCCATGTTTATACGATTGCGATCGCTTTCCCGCGCTGAACTTGCAAAGACTACTGGGAAACCAGCCTCGTTCCCAGGGCCTACTCCCCTTTCAAAATGACGGACAGACAGGAAGAAAAACGATGACCGTATATACTCGCATATAAGCCGATCTCGCATATAAGCCAACCCCCAAATTTGAAAAAAAAAAAAAAAAAAAGCGTTTTAAATTCGGCGTGAGATTGAGGAGCCTTGTCGTGAGACCGTGAGAAATGACCAAAAATCGTGAGACTCACGGCAGAACCGTGAGAGTTGGCAGGGCTGAAGGTGGCAGCTACAATCCTTATCGACAACCCTTATTGGCTTATTTGGTTTATCCCTCTGTGTCTGTTAATCAGGGGTGGGATTCAACTTTTTTAACAACCGGTTCTGTGGGTGTGGCTTGGTTGGGAGGTGTAGCTTGGTGGTCATGTGACTGGGTGGACATGGCTTGATGGTCATGTTACTGGTTGGGCGTGGCCAACTCAACATCACTCACATCGAGGCACCATCCCCTCACTTGGCCTCTCATAACTGTGGAGATGCTGCAACAGTCATAAGTGTGAAAAACGGTCATAAGTCACTTTTTTCAGTGCCATTGTAACTTTGAGTGGTCACTCCACACAAGCAAAGTACCAGCAAAGGAGGGGAAAAAAACTCCAGGGAAGTTCCTGAGATAGGAAGTCTAGTCCTGCCAAGAATGTAATGAGGGTTAACGGAGAGGCAGTTTCTGTAAGCAACACCAGAATGTTTCCTTCCTGCCTTCCTTACAGGATTAGGCCAGGAATTGGCCTTCTAACAACCGGTTCTCCGAACTGCTTAGAGTGTTAACAACCGGTTCTAGCAAATAGGTGCGAACCGGTAGAATCCCACCCCTGCTGTTAATGCTATCTCAATTCCCCAACGTTTTGTCTCAATTCCCCAACGTTTTTGGATGTAGCTCGGTCTAAGATGCACAGAGTCTTCCGCCTGTAGCTAATCTGAGCTCTGATCTCAGGGTCGTGGCCGCCATCTTGATTTTCTGACCCCCAGTCAGATGACTCTGAAAGGTTTGCAGGGACCTGATTGCTCTCTTAAGCATCTCATCATTTCCACGTAGAGTAAATGGGTGGATTTGTGGCTTAAAGTAGCTTGCTGTAGAACATCTGGCCCAGAAACCAGTAGATAGGGAGTTCTAGTCCTGCTTTAAGCCTGGAAGCCATTGGGTGACTTTGGGCCAATCACCAGGAGATGGGAAGTTCTAGTCCCGCCTTGAGCATGAAACTCAGATAGTCTTCGAATTACAACAGTTCATTTAGTGACCATTCCAAATTATAATGGCACTGAAAAAGTGACTTAGGACTGTTTTTCACAGTTATGACTGTTGAAGCACTCTATGGTCACGTGATCAAAATTCAGACTCTTGGCAACTGACTCAGATTTATGACAGTCACTTAATCCCCCCTTGGCGACCTTTTGACAAGCAAAGGCAATGGGGAAGCCAGAGTCACTTAACAACCACGTTCCTAAGTTCACCCCTGCATGGATTCAGTTAACAAGGAACATCTTAAAATGGAGAAAAGCTGACTTAAAATATGTCTCACTTAGCAACATAAATTTTGGGGTCTGTTTTGGTCGTTAAGATGAGGACTACGAGTGATTTTCTGCCATCCCCTTCATTAAAGATGCAGGGTCTAGGTGAGCCTTTGTCTTCAAATTGAGCCGGTTTTTTTTTTTCCTTCTGCCCTTCAAGCACTAGGTGCGAATCCAGCCAAGAGCTTAATTGTGCTTTTGATTACCACAGAGGTTGTTCAGTGGTATAACTCAATATGATTTTGGTACCCACTGAAGAGTGCCACAACACCTGTTTATCTCAGCGTGCAGGCTTCCAAAATGCAATTTTGTGTTGGAAATTCTTATATGATCCCACACAAAATATTCCCAGCGACAAACAACATGCATATTCATCGTCTCCAGGGGAAAAAGAGAAATTCCTTTCCAAACTAGGGCTTTAAGTTTTCTAAATTAAATATACAGGTAGGGAGAAATCTGGAAAGGACCTTCTGTTCAGAATTGATAGGCTTTTACTGGATTCGCTGATTCATTAATAAACTCTGCAAATTCAAAATTTGTCCATTTTTTTCATAATGCATCTGTAATTCAGAAAAGGGACATGAAAAAATTAAGCCTGGAAATACGTTATATTGAGTAACGAGAGAAGGAGGGGAAGATATTTGTAAGAAATAGAAAGAAGTACAGACAACAGGAGAAAGTCAACTTATGGATGTTTCTTTTAAAAAGTAATAATTGGAAAGCAAGCAAAGAACAACAAAATAAATCAATTTAAATATAGACCAAAGTGAACTCAATATTGCACCAAAAAAAAATAAAAAAATCCAGAAAGGAAAGGTCTAAATTCAAGGTGTTGAGCTTTCAAAAGATCAGAGAAGATCTCAGAAGGGGTCTTACACGTCATCTAGTCCAACCCCTTGCTTCCAGGACCCCGGAACATTGCAACAGTCATCAATCTGAGTCTGTTTCCAAGTGTCTGAATCCTGATCACATGACCATGGGAATGCTGCAATGGTCATAAGTGTGAAACATGGTCATATGTCTCTTTTTTTTCAGTGCCATTGTAACTTCAAATGGTCATTAATTAAATTAACTGTTGTAAGTTTAGGTATTTGAATCTGAAAAAAAATCTGATTTTAGGTTTTGATGCTTAGAATAATTTTGCTGTTCTAGATTTTATAGCTTGAAATAAATTATGACATTTCTTATTAGTTATCAAAGAAATGTAAACCAAAAATTGAGGCTGTAATTTTTTGTTGCCTGTTTTTGCACTGGAAAAAAAAATCAGAAATCACTTCCATGTTTTTTCTTTCTTTTTGACTTCTTTCTCCCTTTTTCTTCTTCTCTCTGACTTTTTCAATTTTTATATGTATTTGACCTTATGTTATAAACTTTAATAATTCTCCCCCCCAGATGAAAACTTTCCTTTGAAACCATTGCTTGGAGCAGATGACCCATCGTGCTTCAGATGCTAAAATGCTAAATGGCCTTCTGTACATACCTAGAGGCATTCTTTCTGTGGAAAGGATTTGATTTTCTGAGTGTTGTAATAAACTGGACCATCCTAATGATCATGAGCAAATTAGAACTTCAAAGCATAATTATATATATTTTAACCCAAATTAACCATCTGTCTTTTGAACAGATTTTTTCAAAATCCACTGGAAAAAATATCTGAATTTATTTTTATTTGCTACCTGCTGGGTCTCGCTACGTGCAACTTTTCCTAGTGTTTGCATGCAAGTGTGTGCTTGGACATATCACTGGGATAACAATTATTTCCCCCATATATTACTTTTTTCCAAAACAATTAGGATTTTTAAGGATTAGATTATTGCACTGGACAGTTGCTAAAAACAGCAATCCTTCTTTCCCTAAATATTCTTAATTGAGTTCACAATTATACTTTTTTTTGTGTGCAATAGGACAGCAGAGATTGCCAACATTGATTTCAAGATGCTTGTTCAAGTTTTTAGTCTCAAGGTTAAGATTTATTTTTATCAATCAGGATTTTTTTTTTTTTAAATGAGTCCAAAGCGATGCAGACTCCCAGTTTGCTTTTGTTTTTTGCAATTTTCTCTCATCTTCACTCACTTTTTCCGGGATAAATGTTTAAGATTTCCAGCTGTTTTTGTGCGTGCCCTGGAACTGCCTCTGTGTTTCTCTTTGCCGCCATTCTTTTCTCCTTCCTCTTTCTTCCTCCTCTCTGATTTTGTCTCATTCCCTTCTTTCTTGCTCTGCTTTTGCTTCATTCCCTCTTTCCCCTCCTTCTCAGATGTTTCCTTTTCTTCTTTTTCCTCTTGCCGTTTCTTCTTTTTTTTCTTTCCCTCTTTCGATTTTTCTTTCTTCTTCTGGGCATCTACTTTGCCTGATACGGTGGGCACTTCTTCTTCTTCTTCTTCTTCTTCTTCTTCTGCCTTCACCTCGCTCAGACCTGGGACGGGAGGGGAGAAAAGGAAAGAGAAAGAGAGGGGAGAAGATAGAAACAAAACATGCCCTTAATAACAAGAATGGGATCCCTGGTGCTTTCTGGGCTGGATTGTTTTCTTGCAGACGTTTCATGACCCAACTAGGTAACATCATCAGTACTAGAAGGAAGTGGGGCACATGAAATGTCTGCAATCCTCCCCCTCCAGTCTACAATCCCCCCCCTTCTAGCACTAATGATGTACCCTAGTTGAGTCATGAAACGTCTGCAAGAAAACCACCCAGCTCAGAGAGCACCAAGGACTGCAGAGTCCTCCTCCTCCTCCTCCTTTCCACAATCTCCCACTCCCTTCTAGCACTGATGATGTTCCCTACTTGGGTCATGAGATGTTGCAAGAAAAAAACGAGCTTCACAGTTTACTATAAATGTTTCCTTGGGTTTTTTTGTGTTTTTTTTTGCGCAAAATACTCATAATTCATTTGATTAAGATGGGTGGTGGTAGAAATTGAATAAAATAAAATAATAAAATACAGTTAATCCTTGACTTACAACCATTGATTTAGTGACCAAAGCTACAAGGGCACCGAAAAAACTGACTTATGACCCTTTTTCACACTTATGATTGTTGCAGCATCTCCCCCTTTGGTCATGTGATCAAAATTCAGACACTTGGCACCTGACTTGTATTTATGACAGTCACAGTGTCTCAGGGGGTTACATGATCCCCTTTTGCGACCTTCTCACAAGCCAACTCAAATCCCATATTCACTTAACAACCGTGTTACTAACTTAATAACTGGAGCAATTCAGTTAACAGCTTGGGAAGAAAGGTCCCAAGGGCAAAATTCATTTAACAACAGTATTGTGTAATAACAGAAAGTCGTAAATCGAGGACTCCCTGTATCTACTGCCTATAAATTGGACCAGGTATGTGGCGGGGAGGAAATCACTTAATTCTTAGCTGGCTGTTAAGTTGGGGGTTGCAAAACTCTCTTTAAAAAAGTTTTATGAAGATCAGATTCATTTGCCAATTAAATGTGCAAAAAACTGCTTTGGCAAAAAAATTAACTTCACTGCAGGGAGTTATAAGACATCCTTCCGGAAAGATACATTTAGCCAATAGCCATATTTTACTTATACTCACAATGTTTATTCTAATGGATTACCCATGGCTATATAAATGTCATCCGTACATTAAACAGAGATTATTTTAAAAAGCCTCTGCTAGCAGAAATATTAAAAAAAAGCACCAGGGAGCCATGAAAGATCCTTCCATGTGGATAAATTTAATTGATAGATGTAGATTTTCTTCATTTGTAATGTTTATTCTAACTGATTACTGTATAAATGTCATATAGGCAGTCCTTGATTTACGACCAAATCGGGACAAGAATTTCCCACGTTGCTCCTGATTTCATGAGCTATCTTTGCCATGGTTATTAAGTCCATCACTGCAGTTGTTAAGTGAATCATGCAGGGGTTACATAAGTCCAGCTTCCCTCCCATGGGCTTTGCTTGTCAAAAGGTCTTTAAAAAAGGGATCATGTGACACTGCAACCGTCATAAATACGAGACAGTTGCCCAGTGTCCGAATTTCGATCACATAATTGTGGGGATACTGCCATGGTTGTAAGTGGGAAAACTGATTGCAAGTCACCATTTTCAGGGCTGTTGTAACTTTGAATGGTCACTAAATGAATGATCAAAGGTCTCTACTATGGTAACAGAAATATGAAATAAAAAGAGAGAAGGTAAAAATGAAATGAGAAGAAGGAAGGAAAGAAGGAAGGAAGGATAGAAGAATGGAAGGAAGACATGAAGGAAGGAAGGAAGGAAGATGAGAAGGAAAGGTGGAAGGAAGAGGAAAAGCAAGGATAGAAGAAAGAAGGAAAGGAAGGAAGATAAGAAGGAAGAAGGAAGGATAGAAGAAGGAAGGAAGGAGGAAGGAAGATAAGAAGGAAGAGGAAGACGGATAGAAGAAGGAAGAAAGGAAGGAAGGAAAAAAAAGTTTATTTGCTCTTAGATTAACTGGAGCAAACCTGGATGGAGAACAACTGAAGCAGAGAAGGAATGTCCAAAAAAAGTGACTTATGTTTTTACTTGTTTCATACTTATGACCATTGTAGCATTCCCTACAGTCACATGATCAAAATTTGGGCACTTGGCAACTGGCATGGATGTATGACAGTTGTACTTCCTTCTTATCACGCTTTGCATCCTTTTGACATGGAAGATCCCCGGGGTGAAGCACCACATGATTCACTTAACAACACGGATTTGCTTAACAACTGTGTCAAGAAAAGTCATAAAATAGGGCAAAACTCACTTCAGAAGCGTCTCACTTAGCAATGGATATCTGGGACTCAGTTGTGGTTGTAAGTCAAGGACTTCCTATGTATTTGAATGCCTAAATAAAATATCTTTGTAATTGGTTCTTATTTTATTTTTGGAAATTTACGTTCCATATTTTTATTTTGTGCAACCAAAAAGAAGAAGACGCAAAGGATGATTTTTTTTAAAAAAAAAAAAGACAAACTTGTGGCATAGTTATTATTATAAGTAGTCCACAACTTACAACAGTTCATTTAGTGATTGTTCAAAGTTGACTGAAAATAGTGACCTATGACTGTTTTTCATACTTAACCATTGCAGTCTCCCCATGGTCATGTGATGAGAAGTCAGGTGCTTGGCAACTGACTTGTATTTATGACGGTTGCATTGTTTGTGTGTGTCATGTGATCCCTTTTTACGACATTTTTACGAGCAAAGTCAATGGGAAAAGCCTGGTTCACTTAACAACCATATTACGGGCAACAGCTGCAGTGGTTTACTTAACAACTCTGGTAAGAAAGGTCATAAAATGGGGTGAAATTCAGTCACTGCCTCACCAACAGCAGCAGAAAATTTGGGCTCGGTTACAGTTGTAAGTTGAGGACTCCACGTGTAGGTATGCACAATCAAAACAAAATCACTCAACTATAACATTTGTGGAACCAAGATGGATTCTGGATAAAATATACTTGGGCGCCGTATCTTTCTCTTTCGTTCTGCTTGCTGTATATCGATCAGCTAAAATAAAATGTACAGAAAGTTTATTTAACCTACCTGGGAGATTGATTAACACTGTAATTCATTCAACTTTGGATTGTTTGATTAAACTTTCATTTTTTACTAATCCAATAGGTTTTAGAGATGAGGATTTCATAATACGGTTTTTCTTTTATAAACTCATCATGTTTTGATCCTGTACCATAGTATATTTTAGTTTGCCAATTTTTAAAAAGGTGTGGACTTCAACTCCCAGAATCCCTCAGCCATGATGCATGGACTTCAACTCCCAGAATCCCTCAGCCATTATTTATGGATTTCAACTCCCAGGATTTTTCAGCCATGATGCATGGACTTCAACTCCCAGAATCCCTCAGCCATGATGCATGGACCTCAACTCCCAGAATCCCTCAGTCATCATGATGCATAGACTTCAACTC
>BLBF01000048.1:14559634-14583176 GCA_015471245.1 Laticauda colubrina | reverse complement strand
AAGGGAAGAAGGGAGGGAGGAGAAAGAAAAAGGAGGAAGAAAGGAAGAAATGAGAAGGAGAGAAAAAGGAAGGAGAAAGGGAGGGAGGGAGTAATGAAGAAGAGAAGAGGGAAGGGAGGAGAGAAAGAAAAAGGAGGAAGAAAGGAAGAAATGAGAGAGGGAGGGGAAAAGGAAGGAGAAAGGGAGGGAGGGAGTAATGAAGAAGGGAAGAAGGAAGGGAGGAGAGAAAAAGGTAGGAAGGAGGAAAGACAAAGGAAGAAGAGAGGGAGGGAGTAATAAAGAAAGAAGAGAGGGAGGAGAGAAAGAGGAAGGAGGAAAAAGGTCGCATGACCATGGGGATCTGGGAGTGTTTGAGGTCTGGTTGTAAGTCACTTTCTTCACTGTTTAGTAACCGTTCTACCTTTGAACGGTCACTAAACGAATGGCTGTCAGTCAAGGACTCCTTGGAGGCTGCTGCAGTACCACCTCATTTCTCAAGTCCCCAACTCAGTTTAGAAAAATGTGAGTTGAGTCTGTGTTTTCAAAATTGTTATTCTATCGCCCTGAAGAAAAGTTGGAAGTTAATGCTAGTCCTCGACTTACAACAGTTCGTCAAATGGCTGCTGAAAGTTAAAACAGCCCTGAAAAAAGGGACTTGGGTCCCTTTTCCACACTTATGACCACCTTAGCATCCCCAGGGTCACATGATCCAGATGCTTGGCAACTGACTTGTATTTATGACGGTCGCAGTGTCCCAGGGGTCAGGCGATCCCCTTTTGCAACCTTCTGATGAGCAAAGTCAATGGGGAAGCCAGATTCACTTAACGACCGTGCGGCTAATTTAATAACTGCAGGGATTCACTTAATGACTGTGGCAAAAAATAGGTCATAAGATGGGGCAAAAACTCACTGAACAACAGTCTTGCTTAGGAACAAAAATGCTGAGCTCAATTGTGGTTGTAAGTCAAGGACTACCAGTATTTTCTGTTCCTCCCCCCCCCCCGCATGCCCCACATTTCCCTCTTCCCTGCTTTATTTCTCTATTAACTGTATTTTAATTGATACAGGATTTAATATTAGCAGGATTTCAACCAAAATTATTTTAAAAGGTAACGTGCAGAGAATATCTTACCATCTTTGTTGCACGCATGTTAATTCAGAATTGTTTTTGCAGAGTATAGAGCAGAGAGTGTGCAACCTTTGCTTGTTTTCCTGTTCATCTTTTGATGGAATTGCGGTGATTTAATTTCCATCTTTCCCTGTTTCCTCTCTCTTGCCTATATTTAGCAGATCTGGGCAGAGGCCGGTTCAACCTGGCATCGACAAAGCCATGTTTAGAAATTTTTAGAGGTGCACTTCAACTCCCAGAATCCCCCAGCCAGGATGCTTTAAGAGGGGAGGATTTCAAATCCCAAAATCCCCCAGCCAGGATGCTTTACGAGGGGAGGACTCCAACTCCCAGAATCCCCCAGCCAGGATGCTTTAAGAGGGAAGGACTCCAACTCCCAGAATCCCCCAGCCAGGATGCTTTAAGAGGGAAGGACTCCAACTCCCAGAATCCCCCAGCCAGGATGCTTTAAGAAGGGAAGATTTCAACTCCCAGAATCCCCCAGCCAGGATGCTTTACGAGGGGAGGACTCCAACTCCCAGAATCCCCCAGCCAGGACGCTTTAGAAGGGAAGATTTCAGCTTCCTCAGGCAGCCAAGCTGGGAGTCGAAGTCCACCCCTCTTAAAACACATAACCCTGGCACCTTGCAATTTCACAACTTACTTTTATTTATTTATGAAAATTTATTTGGGCAGAGACTGGTTCAACCCCTCCCCCTCCGCACACAGCCGCCCTGGGAATTCTGGGAGTCGAAGTCCTCAGGTCTCAAATTGGCTAACTCTGAATGATTGTGTGTCCTCTTTGCCAAGTGTCAGAAGTCTTGGCTGCTCCCCAAAGAATTTCGAGGAGGGCCAAGAGGAATGTGATTGCAGTGCATTGTGGGATCCCACCCACACCCTTTTTTCTTTCTTTCTTTGGGCGCTGGGTCAACCTTTGAGTCAGAGATTGGCTGAGCTGCGAGTTCCTGCAACACAAGAGCCCTGGGAGCACGTGAGCTGTGGGTTGTGACCAGGAAGAGCCAGAGCAGAGAGCTGGAGGGAGACACGGCCACAGATGCCTGCTTCAGCCCAGGTGGGGTTGCTTTGCTGGGGGAGAAGGGGGGGAGGGGAGAACAAAGGGAAAGGAAGGAAGGAGGGAAAAGGAAAGAAGGAAAGGAACAAGCACAGAAGGAGAGGCAGACAATATATATTGGCAGACCATATATATATATGGATGGAAGGGAGGAAATGGGAGGAAGAGGGACGAAGAAAACGAAGGAGGGAGGGACAAAAGAGGAAGGGAGGAGGAAAGAGGAGGGAGGGATGAAAGGAAGGAAAGGAGGGGAAGAAAGGAAAAGAGGGAGGAAGAGAAAGAGAGAAAGGGAAGAATGGGAAGGAAAAAAAAGGAAGACAAAAAGGAAGGACAAAAGAAAAGAGAGAAAGGATAGAAGGGACGAAACAAGGAGAGGAAGGAAAGGAGAGGAAGGAAGGAAGAAGAAAAGGGGAAGGCAAAAAGTAAAGGAAGAAGAAAAGAGAGGAAGGGAGGTATGAAGGAAGGGGAAGGGCAGTGGAGGGAGGGAAGAAGTGTTTGCATCCAGCGACAACTGTACTTGTCTGATTAAACCATCACAACACCTTAACCCAAGGGTCTTCCAACTTGGCAGGTTTAAGACTTGTGGACTCCAACTCCCAGAATTCCTGAGCTGACACGACTGGAGGAGGAATTCTGGGAGTTGAAGTCCACAAATCTTCAAACTGTCAAGTTGGAAGACCCCTGCCTTAACCTCCCTCTCGGTGGGTTCCCATGTTTTTTGCTGTGTGCTTTTCCTCTCCCTTTGTTTTCCACGACTCCCGAAAACAGCTGAAAAAGCCCCACGTAACCTAGGATGCCCTTCAACCAGGGCAGTTAATCTTTAGATGAAGGGGGTGGGATTTGGCTTGTAGGTTTCCCCACTCCCCACAATTTCCCTGTCCTGTAAAGCACCACGGTCACCGATTTGCAACCTTGCCCTGGAAATTCTTCCACCGAGAAGGTGACATTTCCCCCCAGAGGCTTCCGTTTTTCTGCCTCGTTCTCAGTGGAAAATTCCTGCAGCACTTCACTTGAGGCTGCCTGGGTGCTGGGACTCGTGGTTGAGTCACGGTGGACGAGGCCGGTTTCTTTCACCCGTTTGATCCAATTTTCGAGCCTGGGGGTGGGGTGGGGGGTGGGATGATTTCAAATCTGGAGAGATAAAGAGGTTTGGGGAAGGGTGTGCCTTAAGATGAAGGGAAATGCACTTTGTACGAGGAAGGAGAGACACGAAGAAAATAAGTAACTCAGTGATAAAGTAGAATATTGGTAGCTCAGAGCTGAACTGTGGGGTCCTTTGGTTTTCTTGCAGACCTTTCATGACCCAGCTAGGGAACATCATCAGGGCTAGCTGGGAGTGGAGGTTGTGGAAAAGAAGAGGAGGAGGAGGAGGAGGAAGAGAAGGAAGAAGGAGAGGAGGACTCTGCAGTCCTTGATGGTCCCTGAGCTGGGAGGTTTCCTTGCAGATGTTTCATGACCCAGCTAGGGAACATCATCAGGGCTAGGAGGGAGTGGGGTGTGAGGAGAGGAGGAGGAGGAGGAGGAGAACTGTGGGGTCCTTAGTGCTCTCTTAGGTTCATGGTTTTCTTACAGACATTTTGACACCCAACTAGGGAACACAATCACAAAAAATTAGTAGGGTTTGCTGATGACGTCCACAGCTGGGACATGGAATGTGTGCTAGGAAACCACCAAGCTCTGAGCACACAAGGACCCCAAAATTAAATTGGTTTATCCACGGACAGGGCAGAATGTCAAGATGGTTGATGTAACCATGCCAACACCCTGACACACCTGGAAACAGCTGGAATTTGGAGGACTAAGTAAATACAAAAAGGTCGATATCTGGTTGGAAAAAGCACCTCCCTCCCTCCCTTCCTCCCTCTTCCTCCTTCCATTTTCTTTTCTTTTCTTTCTTTCTCTCCCTCCCTCTTTCTTTCTTTCTTTCTTTCCCTTCCTTCCTCCCACTTTCCCTCCCTCCCTCCCTCCCTCCCTCCCTCTTTCTTTCTTTCTTTCTTTCTTTCTTTCTTTCTTTCTTTCTTTCTCTATTGCCGCCACGTTTAACCAAGTAACTCTGGGCAGTTTGCAATACTCAAATCCTAAAACAAATCAAAGAATTTAAGAACCACTACAACAATTTAAAAAATGCACAAAGTATATTTATTTTGCGCTCGGTGGAGCAAGGGAAAATTGATAGGGAAAGAATTGCAGGCCTAATCTTGCAAAGGCTGAATCCCTGAAGGCGCTGGGGATCATGGGGGGTGTTGTCCTGCTGGCCTCTCAGGGTTCCTGGCAGTTGCCAGTCTTCTTTTCAGGCCGTTTCGTCCCTCTTTGAGCTCTGGAGGACATCCGTGAGGTCCTTTCAGGCCAGGGAGAGATTGGGGGGGGGGGCAGGGGGGGGGCTTTGCTCACTTTTTATTTTTATTTCTTGAAACTGGGCATATTTGTGATGCGGAAGACATCCACCAGGGCTGGGAAGGGAGGGGAGTGAGCGACTGACTCAGGTTGACTCACCTGGGGCTGCGGCCTCTTGCCTGCCTTCCTGCAGCCGTGGGGAGGTTTTGCACCCGCCGCCGCCTCCTTGGCTTCTCTCCTTTCCCGCTGCCCTGCCGGCCTGGTCTCTCCTGGGCAAAGCAAAGGGGGAATTCAGGAGGGGGGGGGGTGATGGAGGAAAATTGAGGGAGGCTTTTTGGCTGGCTACGATGGGGGAGCGCAGCAGAGAGCCCCACAGTAAGCTTTCCTTCCTCCCTCCCTCCCTCTCTCTCCCCCTCTATCTCTCCCCCTCCTTTCTTTCTCCCTCCTTCCTTTCTTTCATCCTCTCTCCCTCCTTTCTCCCTCCCTCCTGTCTTTCTTTCTCTCTTTCCCTCCCTCCCTTCCTACCATCCTCTTTTTTAACCTTTCCTTTCTTTTCTTTTCTTTTTTCTCTTTTAGTTTCTTTCCCTTCCTTCCTTCCTCCCCCCCTCCCTCTATCTCTCCCCTCCTTTCTTTCTCCCTCCCTTTCTTTATTTCTTTCTTTCCCTCTCCCTCTATCTCTCCCCCTCCTTTCTTTCTCCCTCCCTCCTTTCTTTATTTCTTTCACACTCTCTCTCCCTCCTTTCTCCCTCCCTCTTATCTTTCTTTCTCTCCTTCCCTCCCCCCTTCCTACCATCCTCTTTTTTAACCTTTCCTTTCTTTTCTTTTTTCTCCTTCAGTTTCTTTCTCTTCCTTTCTTCCTCCCTCCCTTTCTTTCTTTTGCTCCCTCCTTCCTTCCCTTCTTTCTCTCCCTCCCTCCCTTCCATCCTCTCTTTTTTACCTTTTGTTTTATTTTATTTTATTTTCTCTTTTTCTTTTTCTCTTTCTTTTTTCTCTTTAGTTTCTTTCCCTTCCCTCCTTTTTTCTCTCTCCTTGTTTTTCTCTTTCCCTCTTTACATTTCTTTATTCTCCATCTCTCTTCATTTTCTCTTTCCTCCTTTCTCCCTTATTTATTTTTTCTTTTTCTCTTTCTTCGTTCTCTTTTTGTCTTGCCCGCTTTCTTCTTTACTTTTCTCTCTTCTGTAGTTCTCTCTCTTTCTTTCTCCTTTTCATTTCTTTCTCTCTTCTCTTCCTCT
This sequence comes from Laticauda colubrina, assembly GCA_015471245.1. NCBI lineage: Eukaryota > Metazoa > Chordata > Lepidosauria > Squamata > Elapidae > Laticauda > Laticauda colubrina. The sequence goes on along the minus strand of BLBF01000048.1, from coordinate 14,577,451 downwards.
TCCTTTTTCCCCTTTCTCTTTTTCTCTATTTTATTATTCTCTTTTCCTTTTATCTTTCTCCTTTCTTTCCTTCTTTCTTATTTCTCTTTCTATTTATTTCTCTTTTGTTCTTCTTTGCTTTCTTTCTCTCTTGCTTTCTCACTGTGTCTCTTCCTGTCCCTTGCTTTCTTATTCTGTTTTTCCTTCTATCCATTCTTTTCTTTCTTTTTTCTTTCGTTTTCTTTTTTCCTTTCTATTTTTCTCCCTCTTTTTTGCTTCTCCCTCTCTGCCTCCCTCCCTCCTCCTTTCTCTTTCTTTTCTCCTTCTATTAGGTTACAATATTTATGTTTCTTCAATCCAGCTTTGGCCGCCTGTCCACATATGGCATCCTGTGGGACCCCTTCCCCATTTTGCCACACAAGTCAAAATGTTGGAGCTTGGGTGATAACACCCCACCTCCCATTTTGCAACCTTTAACCCCCAGCCCAGGAAAGCCCTATAGGCACCCTCAAGTGGAAAAGGGCCCCTCCATGCAAATGACATTATCCACATAATTTGCATGATGGCTTCATGTCCGTCCGCCTGTGACATTGTGTGGCTTGTCCCCAACCTCAGATTGGCATTCCTGCCAGCTGGGAAACAGATGTCTTGCAACATGGTTAAGTTTTGATCAGTTTCCTTTATTACTCAAACAACCCGAAAATTTCTCTTTATGCAAATACGAAGGGCAGTTTGCAGGGGCTAAAAAAAATGCAAGTGGCTGGATTCGTACCAAGGGCCCAAATTAATCTCAGGATCGGTGAAATAAAAACGTTGCAATTAGATTAAACTGCAGTGATTTATCTCCCTGTGTCATGGCAGACTCTGCTACTAAACAGGGTAAAATAATAGGTTACACACTGTATTGGAAACTAAACTTTTCATTTAGTGACTGTTCAAAGTTGCAACAGGAGTGGGGGGAAATTGACTTATGGCTAGTGCTCACTCTTATGTCTGTTGCACCTTCCTTGCAGTCCCCAAATTTGACAACTTTGAGACTTGTGGACTTCAACTCCCAGAATTCCTACCTAGTCATGTCGGCTGAGCAATTCTGGGAGTTGAAGTCCACAAGTCTCAAAGTTGTCAAGTTTGGATATTCCTGCCATCGTCGCATGATCAGAATTCGGACTCTTGGCCTCTATGTTGATGACAGTCTCAGTGTCCTTGTGGGAGTGTTACGTTTCGTGACCTTCTGACAAGCAAAGCCGATGGAAAGCCAGATTCGCTTAATAACCGATTGACTTAGCAACTGCAACGGTTCATTTAACAATGTAGGCAAGAAAAGTTGCAAAATGAGACAAAACTCACTTAAAAACGGTGTTGCTTAGCGACTGGGATTATGTCAGTTGCAACATCCCCATGTACACATAATCAAAATTTGGGTGCTTGGAAACTGGCATTATGAAATTGCAACGTCCTACGGTCATGTGGTTTAAGAAAGATGGACTGCAACTCCCAACATCCCCTAGCTGGCATGCTTTAAAATGGGTGGATTATGTCCCAGAATCCCCTGTGCTTTAAAAGGAGAGGACTTCAACTCCCATAATTCCCCAGCCAGCCATGCTTTAAGAAGAGAGGACTTCAATTCCCAGAATTCCTCAGGCAGCCATGCTGAAAGGAGAATTGTGGGAGTCAAAGTCCACCCCTCTTAAAGCACATAACCCTGGTACTTTGCAATTTCACAATTTATTTACTTTTATTTATTTATGAAAATTTATTTGGGCAGAGACTGGTTCAACCCCTCCCCCTCCACACACAGCCGCCCTGGGAATTCTGGGAGTCGAAGTCCTCAGGTCTCAAATTGGCTAACTCTGAATGATTGTGTGTCCTCCTTGCCAACTGTCAGAAGTCTTGGCTGCTCCCCAAAAGGACTTCCCTTCCCATAATCCCCCAGCCAAGGGGATTGAAGGAGGGGAGGACTCCCAGAACTCCCAGAATCCCCCAGCCTGTATGCCTTAAGAGGGATGGAATTCAATTCCCAGAATTCCTCGTCCAGCTGGCTGGAGATTTCTGGGAGTTGAAGTCCACATGCCTTAAGGTGGCCAAGTTTGGGGACCCCTGATCCGGATGGTCTCGGTGGCCATGGGGCTGGGCTTTTGAGGAGGACGCCTCTGGGGGACCTGAGGGGCTCCTGGAGCGGAGAAGCAGCTTCTAAATCTGCTGCCAGAGGAGTTTCTCCTGGGCCAGGAATGAGGCGTGTCTGGATGTGTCCTGGGAGGAAAGAGGAACTGGGTGTGGGGAGGCGGAGGGGAGGGCGCAACCTTGCACGCTCCCTTCCCCAATGGGCCAACCAGACGGAGGAGACAATGTCAGCGGAGCAAACCAGGAGGGTAAGGTGAGTCTTCTGTGCCAATTCTCTGAGGGTGGGTTAGGGGTCCTTCTTCTTTTCTCATCTGCTCCTTTTACTCCTCTCCCATTTCTACCCCTTTCCTTCTCTCTCTGGCCTCTTTTCTCCTCTTATCTTTTTTCTCCTCCTTCTTTCCACAGTCGTCCTCCTCTTGTCTGTATTTCCTTCTTGTTATGCATCTTCTTCTTGTCTTCCTCCTCTTTCTCCTCCCCACCTTGTCTTCTCCTCTCTCTTGTATGCCTCCTCCTCCTCCTCTATCTTCTCCTCCTCTTAACAGATAGTCAGAGTTGGAAGGGACCTTGTAGGTCATCTAGTCCACCCCCCCCCCCCCACCCAAGCAGGAGACCCTACACCATTTCTGACAAATAGCAGCCCAGTCTCTTCTTGAAAGTCTCAAGTCTTCCTCTTCCCCCTCCTCTCCTTCCTCTTCTTCCCCCTCCATCTGTCTTCTCCTCCTCCTCCTCCTCCTCTTCTTCCTCCTCCTCTTCTTTTAATTTTCACTTTAGTCAAACAGCCTCATTACACACACAGTCCTCAACTTACGACTTTCATTGGGACCTGAACATCCATTGCTAAGCAAGGCAGGTGTGACCTGAGTTGCTCTCGAGTTTAACTTTTGTTTTTGCCACGGTTGCTAAGCGAATCCTGCAGTTGTTACGCAAATCATGCTGTCCTTAAACAAAGGGGAAAGGGTGCAAAAAGTGATTTTGCAAATCATTAGCCCAGGCCAGCTGCATAGCACCAAAAGAGCAATCATGTGACAACGGGGAGGCTACGGTGGTCGCAACTGTGAGGACCAGTGCTAGGTCCTTTTTTTTCAGTGGCGTCGCTGAACAAATGGTTGCAAGTCAACGAAAATCTGTATGTTCATATTTTTCTCTTTCACCTAAATGCCAAAAACAGAGAGATGGGGTTGGCATCAGGCAGGAGCCTTGGGGTGTGCAGATCCCTAGCCCCTCCCCCTCTACAGGTAGCCCTCGACCACAATCGACCCCCAAATTCCTGTTGCTAAATGAGACAGTTGTTCAGGGAGTTCCGCCCCTCCCATTTTACAACTTTTCTTGCCACCATTATTAAGGGAATCCCTGCAGTCATTAAGTTAGTCACATGGTTGTTAAATGAATCTGGCTTTCTCATTGAGTTTGCTCATCAGAATGTTGCAAAAGGGGATCACGGACATTGTCATAAATGTGAGTCCACTGACAAGCGTCCAAATTTTGATCACGTGGCCGCGACGATGCTGCAACGGTCGTAAGCGTGGAAAGTGGTCATATAAGTTGAATTTTTTTTCAGCACCTTAGTAATTTCACACGGTCACTAAACGAATAGACAGTAAGTTCAAGGAATGCTTGTTTGCCTGCAGCCTGGAGGAGGAGCAATTTTACCCCGTGGCTAAACCTGCCTGCAATGACCCAACCAGGCCTGCCAGGGAGAGAGAATATAGAATCATAGGGTTGGAAGGGACCTCAGAGGTCATCTAGTCCAACCCCTTCTCCTATTCAAGACCCTAATTTTCATTTTAATGTACGGAATTTCATTTTAAGGCAAGGGTCTTCCAACTTGGCAAGTTTAAGACTTATGGACTTCAACTCCCAGAATTCCCAAGCTAACATGACTGGAGAAGGAATTCTGGGAGTTGAAGTCCACAAGTCTTAAAGGTGTCAAATTTGAAGACCCCTGTTTTAAGGTATGCCGATTAGTGTACATTCAAAGTGACAATAAAATTATTCTTATATACTATATACCATTCCAGACAAATAGCTGTCTAGTCTCATCTTTGAAACCCTCCCAGAGATTGGGGGGATTTATTACCCTGCCAACTGCTGGGAAGGGAGAACCAAGTCAGAAATCGCACTCAAGTCTTCCCCGCAGCTCCCCAAAATACAGGCAACCCCATTGGCTGGACTGAACTATTTGATTTACACCAAGGTGGTTAACTGCTGTGTACAAGATTCCCCAAGGCACCTTCAGGCTTTATAAATACATGCCTGAGTAATTAATCATTACGGAAAGAGGCTGCGTTGACATCGTGTCAGGGCACAGGAAGGGTGAGGTCTAGAAACTTTAAAAAAGAGCTTGCATAATTAATGCGTTGTGTAAGGCCTCCCCCTGGTGCCCCACCCAACCCTTGAAAGCCTCCAGCTGTGATGGACTACAGCTAATCTCCGACTTACAACGAGTTCATTTACTGACCGAAGTAAGAACGGCATGGAAAAAAAGTGACTTACAACCGGTCCTTGCCCTTATGACCATTTTTCACACTTATGACCGTTGCAGCATCCCCATGATCACCTGATCCAAATTCAGATGCTTGCAAAAAAGTGACTTACAACCGGTCCTTGCACTTATGACCATTTTTCACACTTACGACCATTACAACATTTGTCCCATTGTTAGATTTTCTTTGAGGTTGTGGTTGCTAAGTTTTTAAAAGGAGGCCAGGAAATAGAAAGTCTGTTTGCTCACCGTTTGTGGGTCAGTGTGTCCACTTTGGTTTCAAAAGCTGTTGGGGAAAAAAAGAGAAGAAAATAACCAATAGTTTGCAGGCTTCCAAAATGAGTGAGCCCATTCGCAATGCCCAAACCAGGGGTGGGATTCTACCAGTTTGCACCTATCCGCTAGAACTGGTTGTTAAGATTCTAAGCAACTCGGAGAACCGGTTGTAAGAAGGAATTCCTGGCCTAATCCTGTACGGAAGGCAGGAAGGAAACATTCTGGTGTTGCTTACAGAAACTGCCTCTCCGTTAACCCTTATTACGTTCTTGGCAGGACGAGACTTCCTGTCTCAGGAGTTTTTTCCCCTCCTTTGCTGGTTACTTTGCTTGTGTGAAGTGACCATTCAAAGTTACAATGGCACTGAAAAAAGTGACTTATGACCCTTTTTCACACTTACGACTGTTGCAGCATCCCCACAGTCATGAGAGGCCAGGCGAGGAGATGCGTGCCTTGATGTGAGTGATAGTGAGTTGACCACACCCACCAAGCCATGTCCACCACTTAAGCCACGCCCACAGAACTGGTTGTTAAAAAATTTGAATCCCACACCTGGCCCAAACCAAAACTGTACAACAGATTGTGTTGTTAATAAAGAGACAATGTCACATCTTGGCCATACACACACACACCCAGGAGCAAAAAGAATGTCATTCTTACACAATTGTCGATTTGCAGGAAAGCCTTTGTGTGTTCAACACCTTTTACCCCCACAGCCAAAAACTTCCCACTAACAAGTAATCCTCAACTTACGACCACAACTGAGATTGGAATTTTTGTTGCTAAGCAAGGAAGTTGTTAAGTGAGTCATGTCATATTTTTCCAGTGGTCCTTAAGCGAATTGCTGCTGTTGTTTGGTGAATTGCACACGATGTTTGAAACTTTTTTTCCTACGGTTGTTAAGTGAATTGCTGCTGTTAAGTGAATCATATGGTCATTAAGTGAATCCGGCTCTTCATGTTGACTTTTGCTTGTCAGAAAGTTGCAAACAGGGGTCACGTTACCCCAGGATGCTGCAAATGTCATAAATGCATGCCAGTTGCCAAGTGCCCAAATCCTACTATGGTTGTAAGTGTGAGAACTGGTCATAAGTCATGTTTTTAAGGTTGGCTACCTATGGAAGAGGGAGAATTGGACTCAAAGTTGTGTTTTCACCCATATTCATATATGCTTTGCCAGTTGATGTGATTCCAGAGACCTGAAAAACAATAGCAAACATAATAATATAGTATTACAAGCAGATGCCATAGACCAAAATCAAGATATCCTGGTTTAACTTACTGACTCACTTGTCTATGTCTCCCCATCTGTAAAGAAATTTAAAGATGCCCCTGGCATGATAAAAGCATTGGGAAGGGATTGGAGAAGGGATTATGCAGTCGGGAAGTTGATGCCAGGAGAAATAAATTCATAATAACCTGGTTTGATTTTATTTAGCATAAGAGGAGACATGGATAAACATGGATTGTTTTTCTAGAACTGGGTATTATGCCCCGTTCAAGTGTTTTTCAACCTTGGCAACTTAAAGATGTTTAGTCTTCAACTCCCAGAATTCCCTAGCCAGCTGTGCTGGGAGTTGAAGTCCACATATCTCAAAGCATGCTGGCTGGGGAATTCTGGGAGTTGAAGTCCAGGTATCTTAAAGCACATTGACTGTGGAATTCTGGGAGTTGAAGTCCACATAAATCAAAGCATGCTGGCTAGGGAATTCTGGGAGTTGAAGTCCACATATCTCAAAGCATGCTGGCTGGGGAATTTTGGGAGTTGAAGTCCAGGTATCTTAAACCACGTTGACTGGGGAATTCTGGGAGTTGAAGTCCTCCCTTCTTCATCTTTAAGCCCACCACAATCCTTCACATCTTAAATATCAAATTTCCCCCCCTCCTCTTTTCTGAATTTTTAAGGGCGTCCCGGTGTGAACCATGATTCGGATCAAGCTGAGTTTCATCCTGGTTTGTTTTTGAAGCGCCCAAAACTTTTGAAACTCTGGCCTGACTCGGTGTCTCTGCCTTCTCTCCTTTCCCAACGGGGTCTTCTTCCCAGGAGATGACCATCAAAGAAGTGGTCTCCTCACTACTAAGGGTGGAGGAGACGTTCTCTGCGCATCTCGCACGGATCAACGCTGTGATTCTCAAGCCCCTTCTGCAAGCAGGTGAGAAGGAGAGTCTTGGGTTCAGGTTCAGCTGCTCTTAATCTGTGCTTTGGAACCAGAGGTAGGTATTCAGCTGGTTCTGACCAGTTCTGGAGAACCGGTAGCGGAAATTTTGAGTAGTTCAGATAACCGTCAAATGCCACCTCTGACTGGCCCCGCCCCCATCTATTCTCTGCCTCCCATTGAGTCCCAGCTGATTGGCTGGGTCTTCTCTGGTTGCCCTGCACAGGAGAACGGAACTGGAAAGCAGGTTGGTTGGGTGGGAATTGAGATTTTGCAGTATCCTTCCCCTGCCATGCCCACCAAGCCATGCCAATCAAGTCACACCCACCAAGCCACACCCACAGAACCAGTAGTAAAAAAATTAGAAACCCACCACTGTTTGGAATGGGTCATGTCAGTCAGAGCTGAGTTCGAATTTACCGTGGGAAATTCAAGATAACCGATCTAGTTCATTCACTTACTCAACTGAGCCCATGATTTGCATTGCTAAGCGAGACAATTGAGTGAGTTTTGCCCCATTTTATGGCCTTTCTTGCCCATTGTTAAATGAATCCCTGCAGTTGTTAAGTGAGTCACATGGTTGTTAAGTGAAACTGGCTCCCCCCACTGACTTTGCATGTCAGAAGGTTGTAAAAGGGGATCACGTGATCTCCCCAGAACACTGTGATCGTCATAAATACAAGTCAGTGTCTGAATTTTGATCTTGATGCCACAATGGTTGTATGTGTGAAAAACATTCATAAGCCACTTGAACAATCACTAAATGAATTGTTGTAAATCAAGGACTATCTGTGCTCCGCTAGTTGTAGCTGACTTTATGAGGTGAACTAGGGAATTTAAGGGGTGGGGTAGGAAACACTGCTGAAAAACAAGCATCAAATTTGGGGAGGGGGATCATCCATTTATCAGTTGGGCTCAATTGTAGCCATAAGTTGAGGACTTCCTGTATTGTCACTTGAAAAATAACTGTGCCTACATCCAGGGTTTTAATGTTTTAGTTTTAACTAATAAGTGCAATGACAATAAAGTAAACTAACTAATTATAATTTGAATTAGACACAACATTTAATATTATATATAGAATTGAGCCCAGTTCTGGCCCACAGGAAAAAGAAGAGAAAAAAAACTTTTAATTTTGAGGATACTATATCATCAGGAAAGCATCCTCTCTGAAGCATCAACCAGCTTAACTACAGGTAGTCCTTAACTTACATCAGTTTGTTCAAACTGACAGCAGTATTGAAAAAAATAACTTGCAATTGTTTTTCACATTTACGATGGTTTGCAGCCTCCCTGGGGTCACATGATCAAAGTCCAGACATTTGGCAACTGACTTGTATTTACGATGGTCGGAGTGTCCTGGAGCCCTTATGTGACCAAAGGGCTCACAATGGAAGAAGCCAGATTCACTTAACAACTGCCTCACTGTCACCTCATTAACAATGGCAGTGATTCATTTAACAACTGTAGCAAGCAAGATCATAAAATGAGTTAAAGCTTACAGATGTTTCGCTTAGCAACATTAATGTTGGGCTCAATTGTAGTTGTATCCGAGATGACCAAATTTCCTTTATTTGTGGATGATGAAAAGTTTTTCCTACCAGATCCTCTCACCTTATGGGGGTCTCAATTTTTGTATTAAAAGGCTCTTTGGAGAATGTAAAGTTCTTTGTCCTGTTAAATGAACACTTCCAAGCGATCTGGCATCTGACGGAGGAGAACTACAGGACACTAAAGGAGTCGTACAGCACTTCCGAATCCATTGGTGTCCCCGATGTGTATCTCGTTTGCAAAGTGGACTCATTCCTGAATGCTTATGTCCAGTGAGTACCACAAAGCCCATCTTGTAGAGAGGTGTGGATGCTTGGCTTTTGTTCAGAAGGTTTAAAAAAAAAATATCACAGCATAAAACACAAAAATATAAGAGGAAGCTGAAGGTCAAATAAAAAGGAAGAAATGGGGAAGAGTGAGAAGTGGAGGGAAAAGAGAAAAAATATAGAATAAAAAAAATGCTTATAATATTCCAATTGAATTATAGTTAAAATATAGAATGAGAATATTATAATATTCTAATTGAATGATAGAATTAAAATATAGAATAAGAATATTATCTTTTTTTTTTTAATATAACATGCTATTGTGAACAATAGTCCACTAAGTATCAAGATCATGCACACAGTGCTGTGCACTATACATGACAACCTCATGGCCTAATCAAGGGTTCACAGCAGCTTAAGAGAAGAAGAATGACAAAAAGAAATAAGTGGGGCCTAATAAATAATATACTATACAATCTGCAGAAGGTGGTTGTGGACGCGACTCTTGAATGACTGAGACCCTCTGTCGCTAATCATGCCTACAATGTCTTCTGGTAAGCTGTTCCAGACTCTGACTGCAGTGTGTACAAAACTCCTGCCAGTTGAGTGTGTTCTGGACTTGGGTTCCCCAAGAGCATGTCTCGGAGTTGACACACTAGAGCGAGTTGTTCTTCTCGCTGTATAAGGTGGGGGAACCAGCTTTTTCAGGTCTTGAGGGCAGAGGCCCGGCTGCATCTTACAATATTCTAATTGAATAATAGAATTCACATATAGAATAAAAATATTATTTGATTATATTCTAATTGAATTATAAAGTTAAAACATAGAATAACAAAATTGTAATATTCTAATCTAATTATAGAATTAAAATATAGAATAACAATATTATTTTACTCTACTACATCATTTGGTACAGTAGAATAGTATAATAAGATGAAACCTCAACTTTTTACTTTTATATAAATAGTATATACATGTAATCCTTGACTTACGACCACAATGGAGCCCCAAATTCCTGTTGCTAAGCAAGTTAAGTAAATTTTTCCCCATTTTACGACCTTCCTTGCCACCATTGCCACCATTGGATCCCTGCAGTTGTTAAATTAGTCACACGGTTGTTAAGTGAATCTTGCTTCCCCTGTTGACTTTGCTTGTCAGAAGGTCGTGAATGGAATCACATGACCTTGCGACTGTCATAAGTATGAGTCAGTTGCCATGCACCTGAATTTTGATCACGTGGCCCCAGGGGATGCTGCAAGTGTGAAAAATGGAATAAGTCTCTTTTGTCAGGGCCATTGTAACTTTGATTAGTCACTGAACGGACTGTTGTAAATTGAAGATTATCTGCAAATCCTCGGAAATACGCAGAAAGATTTGCTCGAACGCAGCCGATTTTCGATTGCTGGGGGGGGGGGGGGGGTCCAAGAAATGAATTTTTATGCTCCAAAAAAGTTTGGAAACCCCTAGAATCCGTGAAAATTAACCAAAGGATTCTTCTCCTTGTCTTTGCATTTCCGGTGATGTGTCTTAGAAAGATCTTTTCCTTCTTTTGGTCCAGCCTTATTTCACTCCTACTCGCTTTCTCCTCTGCAGTTCAGGATCTGTCCTAGTCTTTCTCCTCTCCATCATGGATGACAAGACCCTGCAACCCCTTAGCCTCTCTAGATCAGGGATCCCCAAACTTGGCAACTTCAAGACTTGTGGACATCAACTCCCAAAATTTTCCAGAATTTTGCAAATAACTCAAGAGTATCCCATTCCTAGCTTCTCTCCTAAATATAGGCAGCCCCCAACTTACAACCATTTGTTGAGTGGCGGCTTCTTCATCTCCTGGGCTCTTGGGATCCTTCCACACCCTAAGTGGCCAGGATTATGGCATCTGGGAGTTGCAGGAGCTCTTTGGACTTGCAAGACTGTTTCTCAACCTTGGCAAATTTTAAAGAGGGGACTTCAACTCCCAGAAATCTCCAGCCAGCATCCTTCAATTCTGGGAGCTGGAGTCCATCCCTCTTAAAGCAAACCGGCTAGTGGATTCTGGGAGTTGGAGTCCTCTCTTGTAAAGCATGCTGGGATTCTGGGAGTTGGAGCCCATCCATCCTACAGTGACCTTCAGCAATAGCAATTCTCTTTCTTTGTTTAACCTACAGGTACTTCTTCACATTTGGTACTTGCGTGGTGTTGCAAAATTTCGAACAGGCATCCAGGAGTAAACGGTGAGTAATGGAGTGTATAGCAGTTAACCAACTGGCTTTCAAAACTAAAAGATGTTTCTGGTTTGTATTTAGACGTTCAGGGCCAAAACCACCCTGCTGGAAACCTTTTTTGCAATCTTTGTGTTTGAAAAGCTGCCTGTTTCTAGGAGAGCAAATCCTGTGATGGCAAGAATAACATATCTGGTGATTTAAGATGTGTGAAATATTCCATGATCCTTTTTAAAGGGAAGAAAAAAATTGGATTGGGCTCCAAAGGTTTTCTAAGCCAAACTTTTTATGTGAGATTGATTGGTGCTTTTGAATCTTAACAAAAAGAGAAGAAAAAAAGAAAACAGACACCACTTTCCCACGCCCATGCCAGTGGTAGAAATACTACATGCATTTTCAAGCAAGAGAAAATTCAGAAACATAACACATAGTTTGAGACAGGAGGTCCTTGACTTACAACAATTCATTTAGTGACTGTTTGGAGTTACAACAGCCCTGAAAAAAAAGAGTTATGACCATTTTTCACACTTACGACCGTTGCCGCATCCCCCTGGTCACATGATCATAATTCAGACGCTTGGCAAGTGACTCACATTTATGACAGTTGTAGTGTTCTAATCCTTTGGTGACCTTCCAACGAGCAAAGTCGATGGGGGAAGCCAGATTCACTTAATGACCATGCAACTCACTTTACAACTTCAGTGATTCATTTAACAACTATAGAAAAAAAGTTTTTTTGGCAAAGTTTCTATTGGTTGAAGGATCTCAAGATTTGGGGGAAAGGAGCTTTTTTTAAAAAAAACAAAACAAAACTATGTTCTTTGGATCATTTCCAGTCTGAAAGTTCTTGTAAGTCTTGCTCGTATTTCTTTCTGATTGCAGCGATGACTGGAAGTTGCATAGACCCGCCCTGCAGGAATTCCTGGCCGATTTCTCACCTGAGAGCTGCCTGGCAATAGGGCTCTACACAGTGTTGCAGAAGCCCTTCCGAGACCACCTGCAACAGTACACCTGCGTCCTCTCCAAACTCAAGGCAGCCACCGGCCAGGTAGGGCATCTGAGTGCCAGGCACACCAATCTTTGATGGGGGTCCTTGGTACTCTCTGAGCCTGGAGGTTTACTTGTAGACGTTTCATGACCCTACTTCATGACCTACGTCCTCAGTGCTGGAAGGGAGTGGGGCTTTACCTTCTAACCCTGATGATGTTCCATAGTTGGGTCATGAGATGTCTGCGAGGAAACCACCAAGCGCAGAGAGCACCAAAGACCCCACAGTCCTCCTCCCCTTCCTCCTCCTCCTCCTCCTTGCAAACCTCACTCCTTTTCCAGCACTGATTATGTTGCCTGGTTGGGTCATGGTGCAAGAAAACCACCAAGCTTAGAGAACACCAAGGACCCCACTGTTCTTCTCCTTCTCCACTCCCACTCCCCTTCCTCCTCTTCCTCCCCCTCCTTCTCTTCCTCCTCCCATTCCTCTTCCTCGTCTTCCTCCTCCTCTTCCTCCTCATGCCCTACAGCCAGTGGGATCCACTCAGAATTCACCAGATGGTGTGGATCCGAAACCTGGGTTAATCCCAGAGGCAACTTAAACCCATTTTGCCAATGTCCACCTTGACTCGGAAGGAGCTGGGAGCCAGCTCAATTTATGCGTTTCTTTCCGCAGAGCTTAGAGAAAGAAAAAATCTCTGATGCTTCCGAAAAGTTTGCAAAGCTGCGTTCGTACGTCAGCCAAATCATGGACGAAGCCGGCCTCACTGCTGCGTTGTGGAAGTCGGTGGGAAATAAGATCACGGTGGGTTCTTGAGAATGAATGGATGGAGGATGGGATGGAGGGATGAAGAGAGGGATGGACGGAGGATGGGGATGGAGAGGGGGAGGGAGGGAGGGAGAGGGGGAGGGAGTGAAAGCTGGAAGGAGGGATGGAAGAAGGGATGGTCCATGAAGGGACTATCAGGAAAGATCCCAGACCACATGTCGTTTTTCTCCTGTCTGTTAAAGGCCTGGCGTGCCTTGAGTCCAATTACACTCCTGAAACCAGAAAGATAGATTACAAAATTTAGGTACAGAAAATCCTGAAGTTACATCCACAGTTAAGCCCAATGTTTATGTTCCTAAGTCAAACATTTGGTAAGTGGGTGTGCCGCAATTTATGATTTTTTTTGCCACCGCTGTTAAGTGAATCGCTGCAGTGGATAAGTTAGTAACGCTGCTCATTCAGCAAATCTGGCTTCTCCATTGCTTGTCAGAAGGTAGCTAAAGGGGATTATGTGTCCTCCAGGACGCTGCGACAGTCATAAATACGAACCCATTGCCAAGCACCTGAATTTTGGTCACGAAACCACAGGGACGTTATAGTCGCCGTAAGTGTGATAATACCATTGCAATTTTGAACGGTCACTAAATGAACTGTTATGTCGAAGGACTGCTCGGGCAGGTAGTCCTCAGCTTAACAGTCACAACTGAGTTCAAAATTTCCAATGCTAAGTAAGTTGGTTGATAAGTGAATTTTTTCCCATTGAACTTGCTTCCCAGGACGTTAAGTGAATCCCCACAACTGTTAAGTAAAGTCACATAGTCATTAACTGAATCTGGATTCTCCCGCTGTTTGTCAGAAGGTTGCAAAAGGGAATCACAGGACCCTGGGAGAGTGCAACCGTCATGACTACGAGTCGGTTGCCAAGCATCTGAATTTTGATCATGTAACCAAAAGGGGCGGCTGCGATTGTCCCGAGTGTGAAAAAAAAAAAAAAGAAAGGTTTTTTTCAGTGCCCTTGTAACTTTGAACAGTTTGTAAATCAAGGACTGCCTGTATCTCTCTCTCTCGTAGGACGTCCTTTGCACCCCGGAGAGACGGCTGCTGGAGGACAGCGAAAACCTCCCCATCTTCACCAGCTCCAGCCGAACAGATCGTCTCCTCCTCTTTAACGACGCCCTGGTGCTCATGCAGGTATGGCAGCAAGATAGATTTTGGGTGCTGTGGGCTGGTGACGCGCAGCGTTGCCTTCCCTATGACCGCAGACACTGGCATTCCGGGGGATTTACTGACTGAGTTTTTATTCCACTTTTCTTATTCTTTACCGATAACTCAAGGCACGGAACTTACCTTCCTCCTCCTATTTTCGCCCCAACAACCTTGTGAGGTGGGCTAGGTTGAGAGAGAGAGAGAGAGAGAGGAAGGGAGGGAGGGAGGGAGGGAGGGAGGGAGGGAGGGACTAGCTTTCATGTCTAAGACAGAACTAGAACTCACCATCTCCTGGTGATTAGACCAAAGTCACCCCGGCATTTTTAGCACTAGCAGTAGCACTTAGATTTATACACCGCCTCACAGTGCTTTACAGCCCTCTCTTTACTGTGGTTTTACAGTGTCAGCCTATTTGGCCCCAACAATCTGGGTCCTCATCTGACCCAGCTGGGAAGGACAGAAGGCTGAGTCAACCTGGTGAGAATCAAACTCTTGGCAGTGGGCAGAGTTCGCCTGCAATATTGCATTCTAACAGGAAGGGAAGGAAGGAAGGAAGGAAGGAAGGAAGGAAGGAAGGAAGGAAGGAAAATAGCAATAGTACATCGACTTATATATCGCTTTTTAGTGCTTTTCCAGTCCTCTCTAAGCGGTTTCCAGAGTCAGCCTTTTGCCCCCAACAATATGGGTCCTCATTTCATCCACCTCGGAAGGACGGAAGGCTGAGTCAACCTGGAGCCCGGTGGGATTCGAACTACTAAATTGTCGGCAGCCAGCAGTCAGCAAAAGTAGCTTGCAGTACTGCCCTCTAACCACTGCGCCACCAGGGCTCATACCCAGAATTCACCCTCTCCTGGTGATTGGCCCAAAGTCACCCAGCTGTCTTTCGTGTCTGAAGTGGAACTAGAACTCACCATCTCCCCACTTGGGTACTCATTTTAATTCCGTACTACCTATTTTCGAGATCAGAAGGGGGCTTTACACCCTGAGGCCATCCAGCCTCTCCTCCTGAGCCTTAAGAATCCCCAGCAATCAGGAGATGATTCGATGCCTTGTGTGCTGGCAAAGAGCAGCAGAAATACGGATAACGTCTGTGTTTTGTCCTTTTTTAAAATTCATGGTTTTGAGAGGCTGTCTTTCTCTTCTTCCTTTGTTTTTAAATTCTCTCAAATTCTCCCAGGGGAATAACTTCCGCAGTTTTGACCTGAAGCTTCTGTGGCTCGAAGCAGCTCCCAGCGGAACCGAAAAGTGAGTCAATTCAGTGGCCGGTATAGAGCAGAGGAAGCATTTATCTCATTCCTCATTTGCTGCCTGGGGAAAATTTAGTATCTTTCAAATTTAGCCCTTCACTTACTTATTATTTGTTTAGTGACCATACAACAGCCTGAAAAAGGAAATTTATGACCAGTCCTCGCACATACAACTTGCAATCACAATTGAGCCCAACATTTCTGTTGCTAAATGAAACAATTAAGTGAGCTTAGCCCCCCCATTTTACAACTTTTCTTGGAATCCCTGCAGTCGTTAAGTGATTCACAAGTCATTAAGCGAATCTGGCTTTCCCCTTTGACTCTGCTTGTTGGAAGGTCACAAAAGGGGATCAAGGGACCCCGGGATATTGCAACCATCATAAATCTGAGTCACTTGTCAAGCATCTGAACTTTGATCTTGTGACCCTGCAGATGCTTCCACAGTCATAAGTGTGAAAATCGTTCCAAGGTCACTTGTTTCAGTGCCATTGTAATTTTGAATGGCAAATGGTTATAAGTCGAGGACTTCGTGGACTTGGGAGGAAAAAGGCAGGTGGATGAATTGATAAGAATTCAATGATAAGAAAACTTTTCCAGATCCAGATGTTTCCTTCCGTTGACACAGTTAAAAAAAAGTGTAATTATTTTTAATGTAGGATGTCAATAATTCAAATTTATTTTATTTTTGGCAGCCATACTTTACACGTTGTGACTCCAGAAGATAGTTTCTTCCTGTTGGCCAAAGGACTAGAAGCCCGAGTAAGTGGTATATGGTCTTGGGTGGTAGACATGAAATACAGGTAGTCCTCGGGTTACGACTGTTCATTTACTGACCATTCAATGTTACAATGTCACTGAAAAAAGTGACTTTTTCACAGTTATGACCATTGCAGCATCCCTGTGTTCACATGATCAAAATTCAAATGTTGGCAACTGACTCATTTATGATGGTTGCAGTAACCTGGGGTCATGTGAACCCTTTTACAACTTTCTGACTGTTTTGCACACTTATAACTCATATTTATGGTAGTCGCAGTGGGGTCACGTGATCCCCTTTTGCGACTGTCTTTCGAGCAAAATCAATGGGGAAGCCGGATTTGCTCAACAACCGAGTTACTAACTCAACAACTGCAGTGATTCACTTAACGACTGTGGCAACATAGGTCGTAAAATGGGGCAAAATTCACTTAACAGCTGTCTCACTTAGCAACAGAAATTTGTATGAGGGAACAACTACACATTTCCTCTTTTCATATGTTTTGCAAAGTGTCAGGGTAGGATCCAGTAGGAATTTTACAGTTTATGACTCCATCAAAAAGGGGATCACATGGGACCCCGGGACAGGGCAACTGTCATAACTATGAGTCGGTTGCCAAGCCTCTGAATTTCACATGGGGTGGGGGGCTGTAACGGTCATTAATTGTGAAAAACTTAATGGTAAGAAGTCACAGTGCCTTTGTAACACTGAATGGTCTCCAAACAAATGGTCGTAAGTTGAGGACTGCCTGTCAAGAGGAAATTACCCTCTCTTGGGGGAATTAGCTGCAATTTTACATCTCTAGGGCAACCTTAAAGATGTGCGGATTGTCTTTCTTTCTCTCACTCTTTCTCTCTCTCTCACTCTCTCTGTGTCTTTCTGTGTCTTTCTCTTCTATTTTCTCTCTTTCCTTTTTTGATGTTTTTTTCTTTCCCTCACTTCCTTTCTTTCTCCTCTCTCACATTCTTCCTTTCACCCTCTTTTTCTCTCTTTTTCTTTCTTTCTCTCTTATTCTTTCTCTCTTTGTTTTCTCTTTTACTTTCTCTTTCTCTCTTTCCTTCCTTCTCTGATGCTTTTTTCTTTTTCTCACTTTCTTTCTCTTTCTCCTCTCATTCACTCTTTCTTTCACTATCTCTTTCTTTCTCTCTTTTACTTTTTCTCTCTCTCACACACACACTTTTTCTCTCTTTCTATGTCTTTCTTTCTTTCTCTTCTCTCTTACTTTCTTTCCTTCTTTCTCTGATGCTTTTTTCTTTTTCTTGCTTTCTTTCTCTTTCTCTGATGCTTTTTTTCTTTCTCTCACTTTCTCTTTCTCCTCTTTCACTCACTTTCTTTCACTATCTCTCTTTCTTTCTTTCTTTCTTTCTCACTTTCTCTCTTGCACTCTTTCTATGTCTTTCTCTCTTTCTCTTCTCTCTAACTTTCTCTCTTTTCTTCTTTCTCTGATGCTTTTTTTTCTCTCACTTTCTTTCTCCTCTTTCTTTTCTGTCTCTCTCTTTCTCTCTTTCACTTTCTTTCTTTCTCACTTTCTTGCACTCTTTCTATGTCTTTCTTTCTCTTCTCTCTTACTTTCTCTCTCTTTTCTTCTTTCTCTGATGCTTTTTTCTTTCACTTTCTTTCTCCTCTTTCTTTTCTCTCTCACTCTTTCTTTCTCTCTTTCTCTTTCTTTCTCTGCCTCTTTTGCTTTCTCTCTCTGTTATTCTTTCTTTCTTTTTTCTTTCTCTTCTCCCTTTTCCTCTCTGTCCCTTTCTTCCTCCCGCTCCTTTGTTTCTCTTCTTTCTTTCTTTCTTTCTTTCTTTCTTTCTTTCTTTCTTTCTTTC
>BLBF01000048.1:14529583-14551211 GCA_015471245.1 Laticauda colubrina | reverse complement strand
ATAGATAGATAGATAGATAGATAGATAGATAGATAGATAGATAGATATGGATAAATAAAGATGACAGACAGATATCCATAAAGATAGATGATTGATGGATGGATAGATAGATATGGATAAATAAAGATAGATGATAGACAGATATGCATATAGATGATTGATAGATGGATAGATATTTAGATGTACAGATAGATGATAGGTAGGTAGGCAGGTAAATAAATGGATCGATGGAGCTAGCTAGCTGGCTAGCTAAATATTGATGATAGATAAAGAGACATGACAGATAGATAGATAGTTAGATAGATACGGATAAATAAAGATAGTTGATAGATAGACAGATATGGATGGATGGACAGCAGTGGTGGGATTCAAATTTTTTTACTCCCGGTTCTGCGGGCATGGCTCGGTGGGCGTGGCAGGGGAAGGATACTGTAAAATCTCCAGTCAGAGGAGGGATTGGCCGATTCTCCAAACGACTCACAATGTCCACTACCGGTTCTCCAGAACTGGTCAGAACCTGCTGAAGACCCACCTCTGATGGACGGACAGACGGACGGATGGATTTTCTTCATTGCTTCCAAGAAATTTGTATGGATGTGGGAAATATGGAATAGAACAGAATAACAGAGTTGGAAGGGCCCTGGGAGGTCTTATAGTCCAACCCTCTGCTACGGCAGGAAACCTATGTACAAGTTTAGACAATTGATTGTCCAATTTCTTCTTAAAAACTTCCAGTGTTACAGGTTCTGTAGGCAAGTTGTTCCACTGATTAATTGTTCTCACTGTTGTTATTGCTGATTATTAATAATGAATATTTAATAACAGTATTAATTAACCAACATTATAATGTTTAATAATTAATAAACTAAGCACTAGTAAGGTATAATAGTTGAAATGAGAATAAACTAATAACTACTACATTCATACTTACCAGATATGTTAGTAATACTGGATGTTTTTAATTCCTTCCCGGTTGCTAAATATTTCACAAGGATTCCTCAAATTATGACCGTTTGTTTAAGAACAGCTTGCAGTTATGATGGTGCTGAACAAGGGAATTTATAAAACATTCTTGAAGTTTTGACTGTCATAGCTTTGGAAACTGGTTAATGTTTATGGTAGAATGCTATTAAAATTTAAGGCTGAATTTGTTTAAGAATTCTGCTGTAAAATGGTTGAAATATGGGTCCAATCATCTGATGACTCACTTAATGACATCACTTAGTGACCAAAATTTCAGTCCCAATCATGGACTTACAACCACAATTGAGTTGCAAACTTCCATTGCAAAGCAAGAGAGTTATTGCCCCATGTTGCGACCATTCTTGCCACTGCCGATAAGTGATTCGCTGCCGTTGTTAAGTTAGTAACACAGTTATTAAGTGAATTGCATGGAAATCACATGACCCCCAGGGATGCTGCAACCGTAGTAAATACGAGTCCGTTGCCAAGCATCTGAACTTTGATCACGTGACTATAAGGAATGCCGTAGTGGTCATAAGCATGAAACGTGGTTGTTAAGTCAATTTTTTTCAATAAAGATATGGTCACTAAATGAATGATTATAAGTTGAGGACTCCCTGTACTGATATGAATTTTCTGTGTGCGTCTGTCTGTTTTTAATCATATTTAATATTGTTTGTGACACGGGATCATATATTTGGAAGAGCAGCTGTAAGAATGCAAGAAATAAACAAACCATCATATTATCCTACATAGGGAAAACTGACATTTCCAAACGGCTTTGTTCTGGAGGAAACTTTCACCAACAAATCTATAGAAGGATTACAGGTTCCAGGAGTGATGATCCCTTCTGAAGATCAACAAGCCTTCACCAAATCTGCTATGTAAGTGCATGGTTTGTTGAGATTGTGGGGCTCCCACTCTTGGAGAGAAGCTTCTAGAAACTCCATTCTTGTCCTCCAGAATGTTTGGCTAGCAAAGACCTTAATGTATTTCCTTGTTGATGGACTGTTTGAGTAATCCCACCAGAAACAGGTCTCCAAATGATCTCATCCAACGTTTCTCAACCTCAACACGTTGAAATCGGGAGGACTTCAACTCCCAGAATCCCTTAACTTGCACCCTGTTTGGAGAATTCTGGGACTTGAAGTCCACAAGTGTTCAACATGATGAGGTGTTGGGTTAGAACAGGGGTATCCAACTCCATTTCATCCATTTGGAAAGGGGACTGCATCAGGGTTGTGTTTGACCTCATGGGGTCAGTGTAGGCGTGGCCAGGGTGAGCATGGCCAACCCAATGTCATTCATGTTGGGGGCACCTGTGGTGGCCAGGTGCTGAGGCAGGGCTTCCCTCCATCTCATAATCTTCCTTCCTTCCCTCCCTCCCTCTCTTTCCATACTTCCCTCCCTCTCCTTCCTTCCTTTTCTTCTTTTTCCCCTCCCTCTTCATTTTCCTTTCTTCTTCCTTCCCCTCTTCCCCTATTTTTCTTTCCTTGCTCTCTTCCCAGCTTTCCTTCTTTTTCTTTCCTCTTTCCCCTTCTCCTTTCCTGTCCCTGCTTGCACGTTCAAATGCAAAAGGGGAAACATTTCTCCTTTTTTTGTTTTGCTTTCAGTTTGTTCGGAAAACGGAGTTCCGTTTTCGCTGGCAGAGGCACTGTGGGCTGGTCCTTTGCTGTTTGCGAGGTAGCCCTGAGGGCTAGACGTAAGCACACTCTGGAATGGATCCAGCCGGTGGGCCTTGAGTTTGTCACCTCGGGTTCAAATCATTAGATCAGGATTTGGAGACATTGCTCAGCCATGATGCTTGGTAGGAGACTTAGATCCAGGGGTGTTCTTGGAGTCTACCTCAAAGAGGGTTGCCAGGATGGTCCCCTAGAAATTTTGCAGATTAAAAATAATCCGTTTCAGTGTTCCCATGTGGCCTCCATCTTGGCTTTTGGAACAGCCTTAGTCAACTTTGAAGAGTTTGACTCCTTGTGGGAAAATATGGAGTTTATATCAGCAGTCCTCGACTTATGACCACGATTGAGCCCATACCTCCTGTTGCTAAACAAGACAGTTGTTAAGCAAGTTTTGCCCCATTTTACAGCCTTTCTTGCCACAGTTTTTAAGTGAATCACTGCACCTGTTGAATTAGCCACACGGTCGTTAAACAAATCTGGGCTTCCCCATTGACCTCGCTCATCAGAAGGTCACAAAAGGGGATTATGTGACACCCCCCCCCCCCGGGACACTGGGACTGTCATAAATATGACTCGGTTGACAAATGTTTGAATTTTGATCACGTTACCATGGGGATGCCTGCAACAGTTGTAAGGGTGAAAAATGCCTTTGTAACTTCGAATGGTCGCTAAATGAACTGTTGTAAGTTGAGGACTGCTCGTAAGGTCAGTATGAACAGATCTACATTGGCAAGGCTGATAGCTGTGAATTAATGCCTGTCGTGTTAGATGCACACCGATGTCCATTCGCACGTGATTTGAGAACCATCGAGGATGGGGATGTTGTACCTGTGAACTGTATGTTTTTCTCGTCCAGCCAGTTGGGTCAGGAAGACTTCCCAGTGGAGAAGCGATGGGAAGACCTCTACAACCAGTTTCTGGCATTCATCCATGCAGGAGGTCAAGCGGACACCGAAGAATCGTTCATGGGGTTTCATGTCCAGACGAGTCGCGAACTGCGCAAATCTCAGGAGAATCTCTTCTGCCATGGGTAAATGGCCGTCGTTTTGCAAGAAAGCGTTGCTTCTTTCTGAGCAGCAGGATCGGGGCCTCGGGGTTAGATCTTGACTACTGCCAGTTGATCTTTCTGGGGCTGTCCTTGGAAATGATCTGGAAGCTTTGTTTGGTCCAATAAGCAGTGGTTTTGTGCAAATCTAGATTGGTGCACCTCTCTTGTGGAGCTGAGTTGTGTTTTCAGGTTCAATTTCAGGTGCTGGTTGTCACCTTCAAGGTCCTACCTGGGTCGAGAGCAGGTTATCCAGTCATATCTACCCAACCCATCAGAGCAGGGAGGCTGGAGATGTTTCAGGTCCCCTCTTGGAAGAGGAAGATAGGAAGTCCATCTAATTGGATGGAGAAGAAGTAGGGCCTTCTCTGTGGTGGCTACTTCTCTATGATTTGAAGCAGCCCTGCCAACTCTCATGGTTCTGCCGTGAGTCTCATGATTTTTTGGCATGTCTCACGGTCTCACGACAAGGCTCCTCAATCTCACGCCAAATTAGCTTCGCCCGCCAAGACGGCGGTAATGGGAAGGTGCCCAAATCCCTGAGCTCCATGAGGGAAAAGAACGAGCATCGTCCATTCTTCGCAGCCTTCCTGAGGTGCTAGACTTCAACTCCCAGAAGCCTTCCGGGTAGTGCGCCTGCGCTGAAGAAAGAACTCAGGGGGCGAGGTTGGAATCCAGCCACTCCCGGGGCCGGAGGGCTTTACGCTTTGGGTCTGCTGGAACGAGCATGCGCCAGCTGGGGAGGATTCTGGGAGTTGAAGTCCAGACAGTTTCAGGGAAGACAGTGCGCGCACACATACTAGAGAGGACTCTGGGTGTTGAAGTCAAGCTGTGGTGCAGGCTCGTCACTTGTTTAGTGACCAAAATTACAATGGCACTGAAAAAAAGTGATTGATGAGCATTTTTTACATTTATGACCTTTGCAGCAAATCCAAAAATTCAGATGCTCTGGAACTGGCATGTATGTATGATGTTGGCAAGCCAACTCTCACGGTTCTGCCGTGAGTCTCACGATTTTTTGGCATGTCTCACGGTCTCACGACAAGGCTCCTCAATCTCACGCCAAATTTAAAACGCTTTTTTTTTTTGTTCAAATTTGGGGGTCTTATGCGCTTATACTTGCATAAATCTGATTCTCACACAAATGACATGACGCCGCTTCTCAGATCACGCAATATCGATATTACCATTCAGTCATATATACATACAGCACATTTCTTTTCACTCTGGGCGCCTCCATTTTGCTTTTTCCTACCACCGGATATAACACGCTCTGATCGGTTAGTTATTCACGTGACCGTGAATCTCACTATTTTTTGTAGAATCTCCAGATTTTTTTTCATGGGTCTCCAGATTTTCCTTTATCAGGGGTTGGCAGGTCTGCTTGAAGGTTCATCTTTTCACAGTTACATTTACCTGACCCACCAAAGCAGAGAGGCAGTAGATGTTATGGGTCTTTTCCAGGGGTGGGATTCTACCGGTTTGGATCAGTTCGGCCGAACTGGATGTTAAAGTTACATCCAGCTTGCCAAATCGGTATTTCCACCGACTGGCTGACCCCTCCCCACCCCTCCCAGGAGTCTCCAGCCAGTCCATTTTTGATGCAGGTAAGCGCAGGATCTGGGTGGGGGTAAAATGGGCCTTCTGGAAGTCTGGAAACGGGCCTGTTTCCAGCTTCCGGGGGGCCTTCAGAGCTCTGGGAAGGCCGTTTTCGCCTTCCCAGAAGCCTTGGGGAAGCCTGGGGAGGGCAAAAATGGCCTCCCCTGGGCTGTGGAGGCCCACCGGAAGTCGGAAACAGGAAGTTCCAGTAGCCCATGCCCATCATGGCCATACCCACTCAGCAATCGGGCAACAAATCAGTTGCTGGGATTTTTAAAAAATATTTTTTATTTATTTATTTTGACAACAAACATTGACAAATGCAAACATAAAACATCAAATAAAGCCATCTTTCCATTGTACGGTGTGTTGGTTGGCACATACCTCTTGTGCACTATTAACAACAATCGTTCCCTTCTAAATTTAGATTAAAATTCATATTATATAGCTCAACTATGCATACTATATTATTTAGACTATAATCATATTCATTCTTTTCGAGCAAATCTCAACTTTTACAAAACCTAGTTCATAATATCATTCATTTCATTATGTTATATTATATCATGACATTATCTTATCTCTACTATTGTATTATATTATTATAATACATTTTATTTATCTATTTTCTTATCCAGCCATTGATAAAATAAATCCCATATTTTATAACATTCTTTATCTTCTTGCTCTCCAATTTCTAATGTCAGTTTATTCATTTCTGCACATTCCATTATTTTCTTAATCACCTCCTCTTCTATCGGAATTTTTTCACTTTTCCAGTTTTTAGCAAATATAATTCTATGGTTGCTGGGATTTCTGAATCCCACCGCTGGTCTTCTCTCTTAAAGAGAGAGGGTCCCATCTGGTGGGACCCAGAAGAAGGGCCTTCTCTGTGTTGGCTCCTTCCCTGTTATTTGAATTACCATCATTTCCACCTAACACACCAGAGGGGCAGGAGATGCTATTGGCCCCATCTTTTAAGGAGGTCCATCTGGTGGGACCAGGAAGAAGGGCCTTCTCCATGGGGGCTCCCATCCCTGCAGAGCTAGGATTGGCCCCCACTTTGGCACTCTTTCTGGTGCTGCCAACGGAGAATGGAGACCTCAGGGTGATACAGAGCCCATCAAGGGGTTGATTTGATTGTGGTCACTAAGAAGGTGGCTGTTTTTCAGTCTCTATATGGTGGTTTTATCTTTATCAGGTGCCCAGTTCTGGACATGAGTGGCTTGAACAGCCATCTAAATTTTTTGCAATGCTGGTAGTTCTCGACTTACGAACACAATTGGGCCCCAAACTTTTGTTGCTAAGTGAGACTTTTTAAAGAGAGCTGTGCCTGTTTTCAGACCTTCCTTGCCATCGTTGTTCAGTGAATCACAGCAGTTGTTAAGTGAGTTACACAGGTTGTTAAGTGAATCTGGCTTCCCCTGCTTGTCAGAAGGACGGGACCCTGGGACACTGCAAACATCATAAATACGAGTCACTTGCGTGACCGTGAGGATACTGCCACTGTCATTCAGTATACCAACTCAGCTGGGCAATGAATTTGATGCTTCAACCTGGCATATAAATATTCAAAATCAGGTTGGCATCTTTAGTGGTAGGGAAGGGATTTGATCTGGAGTGGTTTTAACTTTGGTGTGCGGAATATGCTGGTGGTCCTCAATTTACGGCCATTCATTTTTGATAGTTGTAGCATCCCAATGTCAGGTGATCTCCAGATCTTCTCAGCTGGCATCCAACACACAAAGCGAAGGGAGAAGCCGGCAGGGAAGTTTGCAAGTCACAATCACGTGATGTCCCATCTATCGGCTGTGGTGATTCACTTAACAACCATGATATAAAAGACTACAAAACCACATAGGATTGCATGATGATTCACTTAATGACCTCTGCTTATTGATAAGTTTTTCGATCCATTATGTGGTTGTAATTCAAGGACTACCTGTATTTTTCCCTAGAGTGTTTATCCTTGACTTATGACCACAATTGAACCCAACATTTATGCTGCTAAGCAAGACAGTTCTTAAGTTAAATTTGGCCCCATTTTACAACCTTTCTTTCTGCAGTTGTTAAGTGAATTGCTGCAGTGATTAAGTTAGTCACACGGTTGTTAAGTGAATCCGGCTTCCGTGTTGACTTTGCTCATCGGGAGGTCTCAAAAGGGGATCACGTGACCCCCCCCTGGGATACTGCGACCGTAATAAATAGGAGCCAGTTGCCAAGCGTCTGAATTTTGATCACATGGGGAAGCTGCAATGGTCGTAAGTGTGAAAAATGGCCCTAAGTCCCATTTTCCAGTGCCGTTCTAACTTTGTACTATCACTAAATGGATGGTTGTAACTCAAGGTCCACCTGTAATGTCAGAGAAAGTGTGAGGCTTCTGAACTGGAGCGATAGATGGTTTTGTTCACCTCGGTCTCTCTCCTCTAGGGGAAACAAAGAAGCATCTGAGAAAACGGACTTTCTCGAAGAACTAATAAAACACCAGGAACCGGAAGCTCAGCTGAGTTATTTGCAACAGGTAGGGTGTAGCGCAGGTAAGCGTCAAACAGAATAACGAAGCTGGAAGGGACCTTGAAGGTCATTTAGTCCAGCCCCCTGCTCAGGCAGAAGACCCTACGCCATTCCAGACAGGTGGCTGTCCGGGCTCTTCTTAAAAACCTCCAGGGATGGAGCACCCACAACTTCTGGTGGCAAGGAGTTCCCCTGGTTAATTGTTCTCCCTTGTCATGAAGTTTCTCCCTAATTCCAAGTTGATTCTCTCCTGGATTGGTTTCCCTCTGTTGTTTCTGCTTTGTATTTCTATAAAGAACATCAATTTTTGCAAGACTTAAAAACTCCTTTCCTATATAGGTAGTCTTCGACTTACAACAGTTCATTTAGCGATCACTCAAAGTTACAACAGCACTGAAAAAAGTGAGTTAGGATCATTTTTAACACTTATGATTGTTGAAGCATCCCTGATTTGCATTTATGACAGTTTCAGAGTCCTGGGGGGGTATCATGTGATCCCCTTTTTTGACCTTCTGACAAGCAAAGTCAATGGGGAAGCTAGACTCACTTAACAACCGGGTTACTAACTGAACAACTGTTATGATTTGTTTAACAACTGTGGCAAGAAAGGTCGCAAAATTGGGCAAAATTCAATATACAACTGTCTGGCTTAACAACAGAAATTTTGAGCTCAGTTGTGGCCATAAGTCGAGGACTACCTATATTGAAGAGTAGGGAGGCAGGAGATACTGGTAGTCCTTGACTTATGATAACAATTGTGCCCAAAATTTCTGATGTTAAGTGAGACATTTGTTAAGTCGGTTTTGCCCCATTTTACCACCTTTCTTGCCTCTGTTGTTAAGCAAATCACCACGGTTGTTAAGTGAGTAACACGGTTGTTAAGTGAATCTGGTTTCCCTATTGACTTTGCTTGTCTGAAGGTTGTAAAAGGATATATCACATGACCCTGCTGGGACACTTTGACCAACATAAGTACGAATCAGTTCCCGAGTGTCTGAATTTTGATCATGTGCCTACGGGGATGCTGCAATGGTCATAAGTGTGAAAAATGGTCATAAATCACTTTTTCCCATGACTTTGTCACTCAAAAGTTCATTAAACAAACCGTTATAAATTGGGGACTACCTGTAATCCCTATCTAGCTAGCTATCCTCTATCCAAATTTGAAGCCCACCTTGATTTTAATATAATTTATTTTCTTGATCTTCCAGGCTCTGGAGTCCTCATTGCATCCTTTAGGGAAATTACTGAAAACTTTGATTTTGGTGTTTCAGTCCACTTATTCTGGCATTGGGGCTAACAAGCATCTCTTGAGAATGGCCCAAGAAGAGGTCAAAGACTACGCCAAGAAAATATGGGAATTTTACCAGTAAGTATGGCTTGTGTGTTGCACGATTCCTGGAAAACTTCCTGCTATAAGCAGCTGTAAATAAATGTAATTTTTACTTCAGGCCAACCCTGGCATTTTTTATTTGCCTTTTGTCTGGACTGTGCTTCTAAAACTTTCCTTTTTTTTGTAAGCAACCCTAGATGGGGAAATATCATTGTTTTAACCTTAGAGGTAGTGCTTGATTTACAACAGTTCACTTAGTGAAGTTACAATGGCACTAAAAAAAGTTACTTATGACCCATTTTCACACTTTTGACCATTTCAGCATCCTGAGTGTTGAAAACTCAGGTGCTTGGTAACTGACTCATATTTATGATGGTCACAGTATTCCCAGGGTCATGTGATCCCCTTTTGTGACCTTCTGACCAGCCAAGTCAATGAGGAAGCAAGATTCACTTAATGACCGTATTACTAACTCAACAATAAACACTGAGCAAACGTCTCATTTAGCAACGTAAATATTTGGGCTTAAACGTGGTTGTAAGTTGAGGACTGCCTGTATAACAGAATAAGAGTTGGGAAGAACCTTGGAGGTCATCTAGTCCAATGCCTTGCTCGGTTTCCCTTATACCAACAGGTGGGAGCCCCAAGTCTTTAACTTAATCCTAGTTTAAAACAAGTTCAAATTTCTGAGTTTTTTAAATTTTTGAGTGTCTGCTGATGATCTTTTTTAAATTTCTTAATTTTCTGGCCTTGAATTTTTACCTGAGTTTCAATTTAAATTTTTAATGAGCTCTTTTAAGTAGTTTAATTTTCCATTTTCTGAATTTAAAATGGAAGTTTCTGACTTTAAATTTCTAGGTATTTTCTAATGGTTCCTTTTAAATTTCTTAATGTTCCAAGTCTTTTCCAACTTTAAAATTTAAATTTCTGGGTATTTTCTAATGACCTCTTTTAAATTTCTTAATTTTCTGTGTTTCCTTTTTGAGTTTAAATTGTAAGTTTCTGTGTTTGAATTTTAAATTTCTGGGTGTGTTCTAATGGTTTCTTTTACATTTTTTAATTTTCCAAGTTTAAATTTTCAGTTCCCACATTTAAATTTTAAATTTTCCATGTCTTTCTCATGTTCCCTTTTAACTTTCTTAATTTTCCAAGTATACTTTCCATGTTTAAATTTTAAAATTTCTACAACTTTCTAATGATCTCTTTTAAAATTCTTAATTTTCCAAGTGTCTTTTCTGAGTTTAAAATTTAAATTTCCTAGCACCCTCTAATAACCTCTTTTAAATTTCCCAATTTTTAAAGTGTCTTTTCTGAGCTTAAATTTTAAGTTTCTAAGTTTGAATTTTAAATTTCCTATTGCCTTCTCATGATCTCTTTTCTTCTCTTGTAGAAGCTTGTTGCAACTTGCTTTCAACGTCAAAGGCTTCAATTCTCCCAAAAACACAGAAAAAAGGTACTGATATAAAACTTGGTTAAGCCCTTGATTGTTCTAATCATGATTAGTTACCTAAGCCACACTCCATTGGTGCCATGACCCATGCTATACAAATTCACATATTCAAATGCTAAAAGTCGAGGTTCATTTCTGGACACGTAGAAGTTTTGTTCCCCATTAAAAATGACTGAAATATTACATTTTTGTGATTTTAGCCTTCCAGATTCAGAGAGCTGCTTGTTTCTTTTGACTCATAGGTAATCCTCGACTTATGCCCACAACTGAGCCTAACATTTCCATTGTTAAGCAAGACATTTATTGAGTTTTGCCCCATTTTATGACCTTCCTTGCCAGAGTTGTTAAATGAATCACTGCAGTTGTTAAGTTAGTCACACGGTTGTTAAGTGAATCTTGCTTCTCCATTAACTTTGCTTGTCAGATGGTTGTTAAAGGGAATCAGGGACACGGCGACCATCATAAATACGAGTCAATTGCCAAGTGTCTGAATTTATATCATTTGACCATGGTTGTAAGTGTGAAAAATGGTCATAAGTGGTGCAACTTGGAACAGCCACCAAATGAATCATTGTTAAGTCGAGGACTATCTGTAGATCTCACCTTCCCTCTGGGAGATCAAGGTGGTGTATCTAACATTTCCCACTCTTGTGTTTTTCTTTTTCTTTACAACAACCCTATAAGGTGGGCCCAGTCCGAGGAACTCACTGGAGTAATCCGCTGAGTTTCCATAGATGAGGTTGGATTTGAACCCGGACCTCGGTGGCAATAAATGTGCTAGTGTTGCGGTCAAGAGCATGTGGCCGTGGCGGGGTGAAAGAGGGGAGGGGAATGAGGAGATTTGTTGCTCTCCCTCCCACGGATTAGGTACGTGGAAGGCGGCTTCGTCGTTCTGCCTCTCATCCTCCCATATTTCTACCCGGATCTCCTGATGCTCTACATGGTGGCCCATGAGAAGCAGGACGAGGTTTATGGCCAGGGAATCGTCAGCCTCAGTTGTTTCTCGGACACGACCCTCCTGGAATACCTGGACGTGCAGAAGTGAGTAGGGGGTCTCAGAAGCCCCTCCCTCCCTCGCTCCCTCCTTTCTTTCCTGTCTCCTTCCCTTGTTCCTCTCTCTTCCTCTGGCTTCTTACCTTTCTCTTGTCTCCCTCCCCTTTCTTCCTCCCTCCCTTTCTTTCCTTCCTCCCACCCTCCCCCTCTCTTTTGGTCTTTCTTCCTTCTTCTTACCTTCCCTTCTCTCCCTTTTTTTCCTTCCTTCCCTCATTCTCTTTTTCCTCCATCTAACCCTTTTCTCTCTCCCTCCCTCCTCCCTCTCCTTTCCTTCCTCCATCTGTTTCCTCCCTCCCACTCTCCAATCCTTCCCTCCATCCTCTCTCCCTCCCTCACTTCTTTCCTCCTTCTGACACTTTCCTCCCTCTCTTCTTTCCTTCCTCCCTGTCTCCATTTCCTCTCTCCCCTTTCTTCCATCCATCCTCTCCTTCTCTCTCACCCCTTGTTCTTTCCTCCCTCTAACGCTTTCCTCTCCTTCCCTCTCTTCTTTCTTTCCTCCCTGCATGTGTTTATCTCCCACTCTCCCCTCCGTGCTCATTCCGTCCCTTCCTCCCTTTTCCCCCTCCATGCATATTCCCTCCCTCCCTCTTCTTTCCTGCCTCTAATGCTTTCCTCTTTCCCTCCCTTCCTCCTTACTGTCTCCGTTTCATCCTTCTCTTCTTTCCTTTCCCCCCCCTCTCCATTTCTTCTCTCCCATTCTTTCTTCCACCATCCTCTCTCCCTCCCAGCCTCTCTCCTCTTCTTTCCTCCCTCTAACGCTTTCCTCTCTCCCTCCCTTC
Organism: Laticauda colubrina; assembly: GCA_015471245.1. Taxonomy (NCBI): domain Eukaryota; kingdom Metazoa; phylum Chordata; class Lepidosauria; order Squamata; family Elapidae; genus Laticauda; species Laticauda colubrina. The sequence continues at coordinate 14,538,793 of BLBF01000048.1, read as the reverse complement.
CTCTCTTCTTCCTCCCTGTCTCCCTTCCTTCCCTCCCTCCTTCCCTGGAACTTCTTCCAAATTTCCTTGGAGCTGATGCTGCTCCCCAATTGCAATCCGATTTTCTCCTCTTCCACCTCTTCGAAAATGCCTCTCATCCGCTGGTCCTTCTCCTTGCAGAGACTTCTGGCCTGTGAAAGACCTCACCCTCACCAGTAACCAAGTAAGTTCTCACCCAGTTCAGACACCCCACACGCTTCTCCTGCCTGCATGTCCGAAGATGCCGCATCTTCCCATGAATTAAAGACCCCTGTTCAGATGTAGGGTATTTCGGATATCCCAAAACCTTAGATTGGGGTGTCCTCAAGTGCCCCCAGGTTTGCTAACCTCTTGTGGTGTTCTTCCTTTAAAGAGGCAGTCGCTGGTGAAGGATCACTGCTTTCTCTCTGCAACCGAATGTCTGCAGAAGCTGATGTAAGTGCCAACAAAAGTTCTCCTATCTTAGCTTCATAATAACAGGGAGTCCTCGACTTACGACCGCAGTTGAGCCCTCCATAGTTGAGTCTGTGGAGATTCTCAGTCATCCAGGTCATGGTGGTCCCAAAGGTTCTTTTTTCAAGAGTCAACTGGACTTCCGGGTTCTGTAAAGACGTTTCGCTTCTTGTCCAAGAAGCTTCTTCAGCTCTGACTTGATGGTGGGGAATAGGAAGGATTTGTACTCCTTGCAGACAGCTGGTCATTTGCATCCTTTTAGAGGGTCCTTGAGGCCACTTGGGAGTCCCAAGTTACTTTTTCAGGAGGCAACTGGACTTTCCGGTTTTTCTTTGAAGACGTTTCACTTCTCATTCAAGGAGCTTCTTCAGCTCTGGCTGGATGTTGGGGAATGGAAGGGTTTACACTCCTTGCAGACAGCTGGTCATTTGCATCTTTTTAGCGAGTCGTTGAGGCTACTTGGAGGTTTACCTGTGTCCTCAGGGTCACCCGAGTGGTGCAAATGGCTGTGAAGCCTTCTTGGAACGGGTCATACAGGTGTGCTTTCTGAAGGATGCTCAGCAGTCCCTTATCATCTCTGGCACCGTGTTTCCCCCCAAATAATCCCTAATACGGGGTGTCAAACCCAAGGTCCCATGAGCCATCTTGGGAAATGTAAGGGGCCGGCCTGCATTGCTTTAGCCCGATCTACTCAATGTGAAGAGGAAACATTGGGCCAGCAGTTTGAGGAGTGGCATCAAACTGGCCACACTCACCCAGTCCACCACATCTACCCGACCCCCTGAAATCAACCACAGCCGTGATGCAGCCCTCGATGAAATTGAGTTTGACACTTTGACACCCCTGCCCTAATACACTTTTTGGAGGGGAAAAAAATAAAATAAGACCAGGACTTATTTTGGGGGAAACATCGTACCAGAGTATATTTTTATTATTTTGTCTGTGCGGATATTTTTTTTTTTTTGGTCAATAAATAAAATAAAATAAATAAAAATCAGGATTTACTAGTCCCCTTCATCAACTGGGGGTAGCTCTCTCATTGAATGAGAAGGATACAAGTAGTCCTTGACTTGTTGCCGTTTGTTTAGTGGCCGTTCAAGGAATGCAAATGGCCATAAATGCAGGCTGGTTGCTGCTCCCCCCAAACAAACACAATCATGTGATCAGTGGGGCAGCTGTCTGAGAATCGAATCCAGGTCTCAAAATACTTTTGGGTGACTTTTCATAGCTTTTAATGGTCATTAATAAACTGCCAGTCGTAAGATGAGGACTAATGGTCAACGAGATGCACCTTTTTTTGAGGAATCATTCTCAAAAGTTTCTCCCACGTGCACTTGGTAGCAGCTTTTGGGTCCCCCAGGATCATTATAAAATGGGGAGTCTTGTGTCTCTGTTCACCCCCTCCTCCCTTGCAGTGCTACCATGGACCCCCAGGAGAAGCTGGAGATTCTCCAGAAGACGTACGAGGAGATTGAGGAAACGATAAACCAACTATTGGGGAAGGAGTGCAACCTACCAATGGACGACTTACTGCCTCTGCTGACCTACGTGGTCACGCGGGCAAGGTGAGGAGACCCTTCTGTGAACTGCAAGGGGGGGGGGATGCACACTCAACAGGCAGCAACCAAGCTCAGAGAGTAAGAAGGATCCCACAGTCCTCCCCCTCCTCTTTTCCTCTTGTCCCTTCTCCCCCTCCTCCTCTTTTTCTTGTCCTCCCCTTTCTCCTTTCTGCAAACCCCACTCCCTTCTAACACTGGTGATGTTACCGAGTTGGGTCATGAAAGGTCTGCAAGAAAACCACCCAGCTCAGAGAACACCAAAGACCCCACAGTCGTCCTCTTCTTCCTCCTACTCCTCCTCTGCACAAACCCCCCTCCCTTCTAGCACTGATGATGTTCCCTAACTGGGTCATGAAATGTCTGCAAGGAAACCACCCAGCTCAGAGAGCACCAGGGACCCCACAGTCCTCCTCCTTCTCTGTGCAAACTTCAAGCCTACTCATAGGCTTCCACAGAATATGATCAAGATCGGGTGGTCAAACCACTTAACTCTTGGGATGACACTCTGCAGACACCCAACTTGACTGTTACCCATCTTCCTGCCCTGACGTAAGATGTTCCTCTCTTGTAGCATTCAACATCTAGGAGCAGAAATTCACTTGATCAGAGATTTGATGGATCCCTCAAATGGTGGAAAGCATGACTTCCTCCTGACAGCACTGGAGGTTAGGATGGAGGGAGAAAAGAAATAACAAAAGGAGAAAGAAAAAGGAGGGAGGGAGGGAGGAAGGTGGAAGAAAGCACGAAGGGGGAGGGAAGAAGAGGAAGGGATGGGAGGGAGGGGGAAGAAGGCAGGAAGGAGGGAGGGAGGAAGGAAGGGGACAGAAGAAGGGAAGGAACAGAATGGGAGAGGAGGGAGAATGGAAGAAAACAATGAGAAACAAAGAAAGAAAAAGGGAGGGAGGGAGGATCCTTCCCTTGTCTTCCCTTGGATTTGCAATGGCATATTTCTTCATCTACAGCTGAGCTGGAATTATATTTTTTTTTATAAATCAATTAAAAGTTTCTTAATTGATATAAAGCTAGATTGAGTTTGGAGCCTTTTAAACTCAGCTTGTAGTATTTTCCAAAAAAAGATAAAAATTTAGCAGTTGTCAAAATTCAAATTTTTCCTGATGTTGTGTCAGTTGCTGGAGTTTTTTTCCTCAACATTCATGGGATATTGGAAGAGGGAAGCTGAGCTTGAGAGGAGAAACAGAATAAATGCAAGGTTTTCCAGTTTTTAACACAACTTTACTTCTTGTCTTTTAGTCCTGCTACCAGCTTATCCAGGAGATAAGATTACCTTGAGTGGCGGGTGACTCCTGAAAGACGACGCAACCTATCATCAACAGCCAATAGCAGTTGGAGAATTTATTCTGATCATGCCCAGGAACTGGACTGGACATAGTTGCTGCTATAGTTTTATTTTTTTAAATTAATATGTCTTTCCTATGGGAAGTATGTTCATTCTCCTAGGTGAGCTGTTAATTTGTTTGAAATTGAACCAATGACTGGAGCTTGTTTTGAGATTGACAGAAAAAAAGAGATGGAGTAAGGCTACAGGTAGTCCTTGACTTACAAACAGTTCCTTTAGTGACCATTCAAAGTTACAACAGTGGTGAAAAAGTGACCTATGACCATTTTTCACACTTGAGACTGTTGGGAGAAATATCCATCTAGCTCAGTTCAAAGCTGGGAGAAAGACACTGGAAACATGGAGGTTAATCGGAAAGATGGCTTATTGATGAAGCAGAACTACATGGGTTCTGGGTAGCTGACTATATGGACTTGAGAGTGGGGAAGGGGGGTGTTAAATCTTCTTTCGAGCTTTGTACTTGAGCTTCCTGTTCCTTTGCAAGAACCTGTCTTCTATTGTCAGATTCCCATGGGGTCATGTAAGGGTCATGTTCGTCTGAGCTTAGATTGGTTGAACTTTGGACTGCTGATGCAATGTGTCAGAGCGTTTGCAGCGTGACTGCTATTGTAAGACAACCCAGGAGCACAGGCTTAGACATTGAACAGTGGTTTATATACAACAGTTATATACAGACATATATGTGGTAGGCAAAATACCTTACAAGCAATCTTTCTTCTTAACTCTGCACGGAGACCTCTGCAATGAATACTGGACACAAGGAGAGAGGCAATGCCCTCTAATGGCTGTCTCTTAATACCTCTTAAAGGGATAGAACCCATTCCCAGTCTTCAAGGGAAATACCCATGCTATGCTGATTCATTCTTATTGCATCAGCCACATCTGGTTAGCTTTCCTGCTGGTTGGCTCTTAAATCACAAGACCTTAACACAATGTCCCCAGGTGATTTTGTTAAGGCAGCGAGCCTTGCTGCTAGATAATCCTATTGTGTCTTGGAGGGTCCTGTCTTAATTCTATCACCCTGGGGGCTGAAGGTCTTTTGTTTTGTAGATAGACTAGCCCAGTTCTCAATGGGCACCAAATATCTGCTGCTGGGAGGGAGATTGACTCTGCTCTGTCTTTTGAGAACATGTTTCTCCATTCCTCCTTTAGGGAAATATAATAGTCTGCCTTTTTGATATTTCTCATAATATTTCATTCGGCTAGGAGAGGGGTGGGTGCTAACTTTTGATACATCTGCTGTAGCACCCCCATGGTCACATGATCAAAATTCAGACACTCCGGCAACTGTCTCATATTTATGATGGTTGCAATGTCCTGTGGGGGGGATCCCCTTTTGCGACTTTTTGACAAGCACAGTCGATGGGGAAGCCGGCTTCACTTAACAACCATGATATTAATTTAACAGCTGCCCTTATTCACTGAAATAAAAATTCAACTAATAAATTTAGCAGAAGTAAATATGTTCAATAAATAAACTTGGTAGATAAATGTAATAAGTAAATAAATAAATAAATTTGGTAAATAAATATACTTAAAAAATTAGTAAATTCAATAAATTTGAAAATAATTACGTTTAGTAAATTTAATAATTTTTAAAAAATCAATTATATCACCTGACCATGGAACTGTTCCTAAAGATAAACTAGTTGCCAAACACTTGCAATTCAGTCAGATGACCTCATTGAGGACTTCCATAAGGAGATTCAATAGAATACAGGTAGTCCTTGACTTATGACCACAATTGAGCCCAAAATTTCTTTTGTTGTCAGAAATTTATTGAGTTTTGCCCCATTTTACAACCTTTCTTGCCACAGTTAAGTTAGTCACCCAGTTGTTAAGTGAATCTGGTGCCCTCCCTAGTTGACTTTTCTAATCAGGTTGCAAGAGATCATATGACCCCAGGACTCTAGAGACCGTCATAATTTCACATAACTGTGAAAAAGTCATGTCACTTTTTTCAGTACTGGTGTTAACTTTGGTCACTAAATGAACTGTTGTAAGTCAAGGACTACCCGTGTAGTGTTTTTTCTGTGTTCTTTGCACATCTGATGGATGTATTTTTGCTGGTCAAGGTGCAAAATCCCATCCTTTTTAACAGCTTCACCATTTCTCTTGAGAGCTGCAGTCCATTTGAGGGCAGAAATCTCATTTTTATTCGTCGTATTTGAACACTCCTTGCTGCTTCTACCGATTAAAACAGAAGGAACAGGATCCTACAGATGGAGGAATTAAGGATCTCAAGATGATCCACCAGAAGGAGGGGAAAAAACTTAAATTATGAAGTTGCAAAGGGATATGCGATTTTCTATAACTGCTGGCATTTTTTACTGAATACTAAGTTGTTTTGGTTTTTTTTAATTTTTGCAACAGGATTGGTTTTGGGGAACAGAGAAGTTTAATGTGACAAGCATTTAGCTTGTTTTCCTCTGTGGCCAACTTCTCTCGAGGTAGATTATTTCCCAACCATTAGAAATGCATCTCTTATTTTTTTTAAATTCACTCCAGAAGAAATTCTGGTCTTTTGTAGAATTATTGACTGAGTTTTATATTTAAAAAACAAAAATTAATAAACTACTTAACGTCTCCTCAATCCTTGTTTATGCAATATGTCAGATAAAGGTGGTAACTACAAAAAGACCTGCTGTATAAGAGACATTTTATTCTGGGGGCATTTTTGCACTGTGAAAACAAAAGGAGAGGAAAAAAGGAAAGATTACGGAGAAGGGAGGGAGGAACGACTGAGTGTGAGGAAAAAAGTAAGGAAAGGAAGGAAAAGAGGGAGGGAGAAACTGAGTGTAAGAAAAAAAAAGAAAGGAAGGAAAACGGAGGAATTGAGTGTAGGAAAAAGAACAAGAGTAAGAAGGAAGGAAGGAGGAAAGAAAGGAGGGAGGGAGAGAGGAAAAGAGGAAGGAAAAGGGACAGGGAGGAAAGGGAAGAGGAAAGAACTCAGTGTAATTAAAAAACCAAGAGTAAGAAGGAAGGAAGAAAGAAAGAATGAAGGAAGGAGAGACAGGAAGAAAAGGAAGGAGAAAGACAGGAAAGAGGAAGGAAGGAAAAGAAGAATAGGGAAGAATGGAGAAAAAGCGGAACTGAGTGCAAGAAAAAGAATGAAAAGAGTAAGAACAAAGGAAGAAGGGAACGGAAAGAGAAAGAAGTAGGGGGGGGGAGGAAAGAAGTAAAAATGGGACAGAGGGAAGGCAATTGCAGGAGATGAAGTCCACCTATGTTAAATTTGCCAAGCTTGAGTAACCACGGTTGACACACAAACTCCTTTTCACCCGGTTGACACACAAACTCCTTTTCACCCTGCAGCATTTTCAGCCGCAGCTCAAGAGTGACTGATTGAAAAGACCAGAGAAAATAAGAATGTTTAATTCATTTATTATCTCTTTTTTTCTCTCAATGTGCAATTTTATCAAGATCTCCAGATGCTCTGGCAAAAACTGGGGGGTGGGGGGAGGTTGGGGTCCACTTCGACTCAGGATTAAAACAGGCTCCTGCCAGGAAAGGTCGAAGTGGACATTTAATGGGCTACAGCTAAGAGGAAGACCAGGTCCTAGACAGTCCCTGTTCAGAAGGAAGCCCCTCTAGAGTTGGGGTGCTTCCTACAGACACCCCCAAAGGGACATCCTAAGAGTAGCTTTTGAGCCCTTATGACCTATGGACTAGTTAGCTGTAGCGTCTAAGCTCGTATCTTATAACTATGCTTAAAATGTGGGGTCCTTGGTGGGTTTTCTCGCAGACTTTTCATGACCCAACTAGGTAACGTCATCAGGGCTATAGGGGAGGGGGGGACTGTGGTGGAGAAGAGGAGGAGAAGGAAGTGGAGGTGGTGGACAGTAGAGTCCTTGGTGCTGTTTTTGAGTTTGCTTGCTTGCTTTCTTGATGTTTCATGATCCAAATATGTAACATCACCAGTGCTAGAAAGAAGGGGGATTTGCAGAGAGGAGGAGGAGGTCTGCAGGGGTCTTTGGTGTTCTCTGAGCCTGGGTGATTTCTTACAGATGTTTCATGACAGTCCCCCTCTTCCTCCTACTCTCCACACACCCCTTTCCCTTCCAGCACTGATGATGTTACCCAATTTGTTCATGAAACATCCGGGTCAAAACGAGCCAGCTTAGGGAGCACCAAGGATTCCCGTCCTCCTCCTTCCCTCCTTCTGACATGCAATTCCTTCCAGCCCTGATGATGTTACCTAGTTGGGTCATGAAATGCCTGCAAGAAAACCAGCCAGCTCAGAGGGCACCGAGTACACCATGGATCGTTCCTAAAATGTACACTAAATTTTGTGCTGTCTTTTTTTCAAAGGAAGGGACACACCCTTCCTCCAAGCAACGGTTGCGGGTTAACACATGGAGAATTAAGTCTGTTTCCCCTGTTTGAAGGACCACCTCCTCCAATCTCCAAGTGGCCCTCTTTCCTCTCCCCCATCCCTAGCTTGAGCAGCCTCTATGTTTGCTCATCACATCTGATCCAGGAGGAAGAGAGAACGTCGGGTCTCTGGAGGAAAAGTCCTTTGCTGCTCCAGATCAAGCCTTTGTTCCTGGGGGGGTTGGACTAGAAGACCTCCAAGGTCCCTTGGTTCGATTCTGTGTTCTTTGTCCTCGTTTCTTGAATTCGCCAGGGATTTCAGGAAATCTCAGTTTAAGAAAAACAAAAGAGAAAAAAAACACGACAACCCTGGCTAATTCCGAAAGCGTCTTGAACTCAGAAGCAGAAAGGCAAGGCGAGAAGCAGCCCTTGAAGCTGAGAAAACAAGCATGGCTTAGTAGAAAAAGTGGACCAGCTTGTGCCAGTTAAGACCCACCACAACCTTCGTGCAATCCCTGAAAAGTTGATAGGCTGTGCCTGAGCTGAAAATTCCTAACTGCTCTCTCGCATTTGTGCCGCGCCAACCGAGGAGGGAAAGAAATGGCTTCAAATACATGAATTCCACCACCTCCCCTTTCCTTTTTCTTGTGTCTGCATGTTCCACCTTAAGGCTCTTTTCGGCCGGCCCAAAGAGTCAAAGGAAGCAGAGGTGCTGAGAGTATAAGCTTCTATAGATAAATATAGATATTTATTCAGAATTAAGTTCTGTCGTGTTGGACTTGGCCGGATTTAAACGAAATAACTTATAACTCTAAGTACTGTAGTTCTTTTCTGGAAGGAAGAGAGTTTTTGGGAAGCAAATGGATTATAATTCCCCACATCCCTTCAATTTGACGCGTTGCTTTTCAGCAATGTTTCTTAACCTCCCCTTTTAAATTGCCTACTTCGGGGGTCTTCAACCTTGGCAACTTTAAGACTTGTGGACTTCAACTCTGGGAGTTGAAGGCCATAAGTCTTAAAGCTGCTAAGGTTGGAGACCCCTGACCTAGTTCAGCCCCTAAAGTCATCTACAGCTAGCAGAATACAGGTAGTCCTTGACTTACAAAGGTTTATTTAGCGACCGTCCAAGTGGCTTATGACCTTTTTTTACACTTATGACCGTTGCAGCATTGTGATCAAAATTCGGACACTTGGCAACTGTCTCATATTTACAATGGTTGCAGTGTCCTGGGGTCAGGTGATCCAACTGGGTTACTAAATTATCAGCTGCAGGGATTCACTTAACAACGGTGGCAAGAAGGTTGTAAAATGGTGACAAAGTCATTTAAAATTTGTCTCAATTAGCAACAGAAATTTTGGGCTCAGCCATGGTTGTAAGTCAAGGACTACCTTTAAAAATTACAGGGATTCCTTCCCTTTTAAAATTCTCTAAAGCTCTACCTCCGAGTTGCCCATAGATCTCAATAATAATAATAATAATAATAATAATAATAATAATAATAATAATAA